>VOQK01025729.1:1354-14624 GCA_015052645.1 Benitochromis conjunctus | reverse complement strand
TGTGTGTGTCAGTCTGCTGGAGTGAGGGGTTTTTCTTTGGTCCAACAGTTTTTTCGGTAAGATTCTGTGAGAGGATTTTCTATACATTTCATGGCAAAGAAATATTTGATACTTTAAAGGTAGCAGATACCCAGCAGGCACTTGTGATATTCTCTGTATTTATCTACAACATTCTGTTCTTATGTTATCCAGCCAAGTCAAGTTTCTTTGTCTGGCTATCCATTCAGCCTGGAAACAAAGACTCCAATTAGTCAGGCAATTAGACCGCTGTTTTGTGTCCTCTACTCATCCTCTGAGTCACACACTAATAGTTATTCTTTCCTCTTAAATCTCTCATTTGCCCTTCACTTTCTCTTTGGGTTTTTTTTTTTTCCTTTTCTTTTCTAGCAGGACGCGATCAGTGATATTCACTGTAATATATTTTTGCCTTCAAGAAATCATTTATAATTCCCTGTTGGGTTTTTTTTTTTTCTCAGTTCATTTGCTATTTATCGCTCCTCCTTCATCTTTCTTTCCGTCTGTCTTTCTCACTTCATCTCCTTTGACCGGAGCCTGCCTCATCATCCATCAAGATTGGTGTGACCAGTCCTCCTACACTGTTCCTCTATGCTCTTTTCTTTGTCTTTCTCATTCTCCATCTTTTGCCGTGCTCTTTCAGTTTTATAAAACACTTTGAAGTATTCCCTTCATTGTAATTTGTCATATTTATTTTTTTAAATTATTTTTGATATATTTGATATTTTCCCCCCAAAAAATATTCATCTTTTTCACACCAGACTGAAAACAAAAACAAGGCAAAGACAAAATTCATGCAAATTTTAAAACAGGAAACGGCTATAAGCCAAAAAGTGCCAGCAGTTATTCTCTCATGGGTAAACAAATATATGAACAGTGGAACAAAATTACACAAATCAAACGAGAAATGGCCTACAAAATGACTGTGTGGTTATAAAGGGAATATATAAACAAAGGACAGAAAAGTACGTGAATAAAACTTCATGTTCTGCTCCCGTCATATTTTCCCATTATTCGCTTCTCTGTGTGATACCTTTTTTTTGTCTTTGTCTTTGTCTTGGTTTCAGTTATAGTTTCATCTGCTGTCTCTCTGTGTGTTTGGTTTTTCTGGCTTTTTTTAACTAATAAGTTAAGCAAACTTGTACCGGACAAGTGTGTTGTGAATAGGCTTGCATCTGTAAGAGTGGAGCTAAAGGAAAGAGATGTCGAACGTTGACAGGCAATAGTATGTTGTGTTCAGCTTTTATTTTAATGTGATTGTCCTTCATATCTTTAGTCAATGTAACATAGAAATATTGTGGCGGCAGACTGCATCCTCTCAGCTCTGATATTGAATTATCCCCCAGATCGAGTCAGATTATAGGCTTAAGTAGACAATCTAATGAAGGGTCAGGAAATAGGATCATATTCTCTAAAATGATCTCAAGTTGTTTGCGCAAGGATGTGAAGTGGATATGCTAAAAGTCAAAAGAAATTGATTAGTAAGTCAGGTTGGTCAGGGAAGGAAAAAAAGATGGCATGTGTTAACCAAAATTGAAATTTGGTAGAATTAGGACAGCGAGATTAGTTTGACCTGTGATATCCTTCGCTGTTTATCGCCTGCTGGTCTCTTCTCGAGTCTCAGTTACTCAATCTTGCTGCACACCTAACATTAACCACTGTAATCTGATGGCGCTTTTCACTGTGTTTTTACGGCGGTGAGTTAAAAATAAGATTTGTCTTTGGATTTTAATCACAGCGCAGCATAAATTACGGGGTTATGAATGGGGTGATGTTTGAATCGTTTGGGAGAGGGCAAGCAGGGTTCCAAAAGCTGAAAGTGGCACTTACTTTTCTGAGTGCCATTTTAGCAGCTGCACAGAGAGATATTCCCTATTCATGAGAGAGTGACCTTAGCACACTGTCACTGCTCCCCGTGCACCTGCAATGATTTATTGGTTACAGAAAGCTGGGCAGCCGGATGATGCAGCGGCATTTGTGCTTGGGGAGGGGGGGGGACACGTGACCATCCCCCTTCAGCTTTTGTCCTTTCCTTTCAACTCGGTCAACAACATCAGAAATGAAAACACACGCACACAGCAAAGTAAGTCTACAGTCTAACTGTTAAGGGGTGCTTTGCATGGTCAAATATATGTAGTTAGCTCTTAAGTATACACTTAGGAAGCAAGCAAGCAGATGACAGACCCATTTGCCTTTTTGGCACTGAGAGAAAACGTTCCACCTAAATTCAACCAAGACATGTTGTTTCGATTAGAGGTTTAAAGCAGGGCAACGTTTAGATCAAAAGTAAACACATACGTATCAGGCCCTGTCCAGGTATGTGGACAAGGACTGATACACTGATGAGAAGTTGGATGCTGTGTTTCAAATCCCTGCCCTCTGATGTTGTGCTGGAGCCACTCTTCCAGTTCGGGGGGGGGGGGTGTCACAGCTTCTAATGCTCCTTTTACCACTGGGATCACTTTGGTTTGGAGGAATTGCCACATCTATCACAAGTGTAGTCCTCTGGTCTTTGTCGACCACCACCATGTCTGGTGGGTTGAGCAGCGACTCCATAGGATCTTAACCCTGTTCTTCTCAACCACCCTGTCGGTGTCTCCCATGGACACTTGGGGACTTTTAGTTCATATGAGGCACAGATATTCCTGTACACTGTCCCAGCTTGCATCTTACACCTGCTACTATGTGTTGGATAATCTCCGGGGTACCATTGCACAATCTGCAACCTGGGTTCTGTCGGCTATGGCTACTCAAGCCTCTATGGAGCTGATCCTTAGAATTAGTTCTTCTACTCCCATGATCATATACTCTGTGCTGTCCTTTAGGCAGGCTTTTTCTAGCGAGTGGTAGGATTTCTTTATATCAGTCACTTCCTCTGTCTGTCACTGGTACATCCCATGCAAAAGTTTGGTTGTCCATTCCTCTTGCTGTTCCTGTTCTGTCTTCAGCTGCCTGAGACACTCTTGGAGCAGCTCATCTCAGGGGACTATCTTTGTGATGTATTTATGGATGCATCCATATTTCATCCTGGATAGTGACTCTGACACTCACTAATCCTCGCCCTCCCTCTTTCCATTGTTCATAGAGCCTCAGGGTGTTGGACTTCAGGTGGAGATCTCTGTGCATTGTGAGGAGTTTTTGTGTCTTGATGTCAGTGGCATCTTTCTCCTCCTGTGGCCATTTTTTTTTTTTTAACTTCCAGTTGTGTATCTGATGACCAGTGGATCATATGTATTGATGGCTTGGATCTTATTCTGGCCATTCAGCTGGCTTCTGAGAACCTGTTTTACCTTCTGGAGGTATCTGTGCATCCTTATCATGATTCCTGTTGGGTATAGTGTCAAAGATTACATATAACAAAATAATTTCTGTTTCCTTCCTTTTCCTTTTTTTTTTTCTTTTTTAAATCACATCCGTCCCGCTTTTGTCAGGCTATTTTGAATTCAAAACAAAGACTTCATCAAAGAAAATCAGTTTGTATTTGCGTTAGGAGACAAACGGGAGACAGAAGAAAAGGAAGGGAAAACATCAAAGAAAACAGTCACAGGAAACAGAAACAAAGACAGAGCTGAGCAAATCAGAGAACACAGAAATGGTGGAGATGACTGCAGATAACTCCAGAAATCACAGGAGCAAATACTTACCACAGTCCATGTATGAATGCATATGCATCATGACACTACTGTACATGTGTGTTTCGAGGGGTAATGATGTGTTTAGCAGTGCATTGGTGTCTCCCACGCAGTTGCAGATGGTGGCCTGTTATCCATGAAGTGTTTTTAAAACTGAAATATTGCATTGTCACATTGTAAGAAGAAACATACCCAATAAAACTTTAAACTGGTCCTCTACTTAGCCAAGCCAGGGGTTCCAGAGAAATACTGGAGCCTGGATAAGAGCAAAATAGAAATTAATGCACAGCATCGATCGTGATTTATTCAGGACATGAGGATTGTTATATTGTGGCCTACTGCCATTTTTTTTGCCTTCTTGCCTGTAGGACAGCATATTTTAAATAGATTAACTGAACCTAACCTAATACATATAGATATATAGATATATAGAGAGAGAGATATAGATATAGAATTCAATATCTAATAATTGCTCCTTTTTTGTTTCCCCTCTAGTCTGATCTCATCCAGACGGTACTACTTTGAGATTCTCCACAAGCAGGATGACAAGGGCTCGGATCACGTAGAGGTTGGGGTAAGTGTACCTACCCCACTTCTGTGGTGTTGCCTCTCTGAGTACATCTTTTTCCTCACAGTTATTTCGACTTCAGCAGGCCGAATGTCTGTGTATGAAAATTGCTTCAGCTGTCTGGAGAAAACTTTGCCCTTTGACAGGAAAATTTTCATTTAGTTTTGACTGTGTTTAACAGTGTCAGAGTAGTGACTGAAGAGATAAAGAATGAAAGGAAATGTTTGAAGCAGAAAGCGAACCTTCACCTCCTTTACTGTATATTACTTTGCATTTCTTAGTCTTTCAGTGTACTCATCTGTCCACTTTAACTACAACTTTATCCAATACATGCCCAGCTTGTTGGTGTACCGGCTTTTCCTAAAAGGCATAAAGCCTTCACTCATTTAAGATCTCTCTAACTGTTCTCTTTCCCGTCCTTCATCTGTCATCACTCTTCAGGTTTTCCTTTCTTTGCATCTTTACTCCGTGCTTCTTTCACTTTGATTCTGCTCTGCACCATTTCTCGCTCACTGGTTTTCTGCACCTCGGGCGAAGCAAAGAGATGAGTGAGGCTTAATTTCGAGATGAAGTTTCAAACGAGAGCCCATACGCCTCGTGTGAGCTTGTACTCTGAGTAGGAAGGCGGATGATAAAAAGAGATCACTGCTGTGTGAGTATGGAATGAATCTTTTAATAAGCCTCGGGTTATCTTCATCACGGTGACCATTATAAGAAGAAGAACAGCAGCTGTACTCTTGGAGTTGAAGTTTTTTGTTTTTTTTTTTGTTTTTTTTACCCTCAAGGTTAACAATTTGTTTTATTTTTTTGAGCTTCTTCCTCTTTCTGTAGCCTCTGGTTACTTTCCTCTACCAAATCAATTTTGTTACTTTCTGCATGATTGTATACTTTACTGTCCTGTCATATTTTTAGTTTATATTTAAAGAAAAAAGGTAATCACTTCCCATTTTGCTAATCATTACAACATTTGCTAGCAATGGCGCACACTAGTACACCGATGTTACCCAATGGTGCTCATAAAGTACAGTATCGTACTCTAGTCTCTCCTGTTTTCAGTCTACTGGCATTATATTCCCTGAGTTTCACACAAGCAGTTTGTTAAGTTATCCGTTATTGGCAGGTCACAGTACTATGCAGGTTCTATGGGATGTTATGGGTCATTGATGTGAGTGTGTTATGAATATGCTGCCACTGTGTTGACAGTGAGAGTAGTGCAATATAATTCAGTAAAATCTGCAGAAATACTGTGTTGCCCTTTTTATTGGGCGACTGACTGCTACTCGTAAATTGAAGAAACATGTGCCCCTCCAAAGGGATCCATACGTGTTATGTAGGCATTATGGAGATATTTTAAGCTTGTTCGTTCTTCTAATGTGTTTAGTCACATTATTCGGCTGTTTAGGACAAGCACGGTGCTGCTTTAAATTAGTTGAGTAATTAATTGCTATTTCCAGGAGTCAGGCGGGGGTGTTGTGTCGATAGCATGAGTTGCATCTCCTCACTGTGCAGTCAGACAATGGTGGCAAGCAGGCCACAGTGGCATTGCTGCCAGGGGTTCTAACTTAAATGGGGTACAGCCTGATGCAGAACTGTTTCTCCTCTTGGCTTTAATTTGATTTTCGCGGTCATTTTTTTTTCACCTTTGGCCAAACTCATATGAACTGTAAATATGCCACACTAATCCGCTGCTTTAAAGACAATGGGAAATGAAAAAAGTGGACCGTTAAACACTTTCATTTATACCTGCAACAGTTAGCTAACGCTCACAGTGCACCCTAGAGGGATGACTGTCATTGCTGCCCAGCGACTGCAGGGATCGACAGTGTTACCCTCATACCGGTAACTCCAGTGGCAGACGGAGTCTAAAAAGAGAATACCCTATCCAAGCAACTATATCATAGCTACTTGCAAGGAGCTATAAAGAACATCCTATTAGTTTCTCACTGAGTGTTCTCTAGGGCATTACACATAATAATTTTTTTTTGTTTTATATGAAATGTTAATTACACCATCTTCAAAACGTGTATAGTATATAATTTAAAGCTAATCTGCTGAATCTTGTGGCTACGTCTTGTTGTGGTTACCTCTAGCAGCATGCCAACGACAGCAGAGACTCTGTAAGGTTATTTCTTCCTTGATTTCATGTATTAGAGGAGATTAAGTAATGGTATTGACCATTACTTGGAGACCAGCCTACTGCAAAGTGGAAGTAGAGTTAGACATTAGACGGTAGATGTAGATGGTGCAAAATGAAAGATGAGGAGAAATAAATTTGACCTGAAATATAAAGGAAAAGTAAGAAGAATGTATAAATGGTGTATGCTAAAAGCCTTATCTGAAGTATTTCTATACCTTATGGTATTCTTTTTTTTTTTTTTAACAGACTTTATTCATCCGCAAAACAGGTCATGTGACTGTGTCTACTAATGAATCAAGGCCACATGGAAATCCATCTCTCTCTTTCCATTTCTTGTTCTTTCTTTTTCTGCCTCTTAGCCAACTACCCACGAGACCATCAAAGTGGGTTTGTACTAGTAGAAACAATTTAATGAAGCACGTAAAAGTTCTGCAGGAGCTCGAGATTGTGTGGAGGAATGTGTGTGTAGTGTCTGGATGTGTGTGTGTGTGTGGTACACTGTCTTAGGAAGGCCCCTGTGTGTGATTTAACAGTGGAATACATTTCACACCTTGACAAAAATAGCAGATTTACCGTGACCATCCTAGAACAGCATAAGCCCAGGACTCACATAAATCCACTGGAACACTCATTTGTTAAACAACAGATAGTGTGGATTCACAGCTCCGTCTCTGCGCTCTGCGGGAAGCGGCGATTGTATGGTCAAAGGTGGAGTTTTTCCTCTGGGGAATTTATTTCTCTAGTAGTGATTCCTCTGAAGAAATGCGGTGGAGTAAATAGTGAATAATACACAAGCACAATCTGAACGTGCTATTTTGGTTAGAAAATAAGAGAGAAAATCCTTGTTTTGCCTGTGTTGGCATCCTTCCATTTCATTGTGTGTACGATTTAGGGAAAATAGCTGCAGGGAGGTGGAACATAAACAGCATTAGAGACAGGAAGAGACAGGTTCAGAATTCACTATTCGTTCCCCAAGGGGGTGGAAACCACTTTGTGTTTAGGAAGAGTAGGACAATATCTCAAGAGACGGTTAACTTGTTAGAGGAAGTAGACTCGTTACCAACCCACATTTCGAGTGAATCTTTCCACTGCAATCTGTGCACACCTGCCTCGGTGTTTTCCTTCAGATAAATGTTTTTTAGAGTGATGGATTTTTTTTTTAATGGAACGTGCGATATGACAGATGATTTAGTGAGCAGCAGTTTCATTAACTTCCCTAATTACCATCTGGATCTTTGTCTGTAAAACACAGAACCTTTCCACTCGCCTAATGGAAAACATCTATTGCTAGCACTGTGACAGAATGAAGGAAAGCTTTGGTCATTAAATGCCATGATTGAAAGAAAGAGTCGCAGGAAGGAAGTGAAGAAAGTCACGCCTTAGTTAGCAATGGCAAGTTTGTGGTCAGGCTCGGGTGAGGCAATGCAGGAATTTAGTGCCCACCAGTTAACACACACACGCCCATGTCTGCACACACCCTTCAACCCAAACTCTGCACATTGTGCATGTGTTCAGAGGCGCAACCATCACACAAGCACATGCAGGCCTCTCAGTGTCTGCCATAGGCCTTCTCTTCTCAATAAATCTGCAGTCCAAGCAAACTGTTGCCATCTGTATATTGTGTGTCTTTTACTTAAGAAATAATTCAGTCTTTTCTTATCGTTTCTTATTTGAGTTTTGTTAGCAGCTTTCACTGCCCATTTCCCCCATTTGCTACATTTCCCATGTGTATATTTACATTTCTCTTCCATTTTTTAAAATTTGTTCAAGTATGACATTTATTTTGAGACTCCAGATGTATATCAAATTAATTTTTAATAATTTATAATTTTTTTTAATAATTTAAGTTTTTCCAGCAAATGTAGTTTGCCAATTCTGTGCTGAATAATTGTTATTTGCCTCTTTGTGCAAGCCACCATATTGCAATCAGAATACATTTCAGCTTTTGGCACCTTCACTTAAAGACATCATTTAGTCCATATGAATTTATGGAAAAATTGAGAACAACAATATAACATTTACCACACTGACAGTCTTTCACTGCTTGGGATCATTACACTCCCATTGTATTTATCTTATTCTCAAGAGGACAGTATCAATGCATGCAAGTACAAATTAAATGATTGCAGGGTGATTCTTGCTCCTTTTGGAGATAAAGTATCTGAATTTCAGGAGCGGGACCACGCCTCCAAACACGCTCCTTCCGGTTTTCATCTATACATGTTCCCCCAGTTCTACAAGCTGTTCATTCTCGTTTACGTGCCCCACCCTACCTCCCCTTTTCAATTCTTTAACTTCTTCACTTCTATTCAGTACATGGGGATCTGCCAGACCCGGGAGCCACCGCCAGTCCCCTTCGAGGCCTTCCCCAAACGGCAGTTCAATTCATATCCAAGCCATTCACCTTTACCTACTAAATCGCTGTCAAACCTAAAACGAGGACGTGGGCCCAGCGAGTGAAATGAGGATTAAAATTGCAAGATGTACATTCCTCTCTGGGAGTTGTTTATCTTTCTCGTGATTGGGAAAATCGAATTATATAGCCAATGATTATTCTCGCTGTCAGTCTCATTACTAAAACCTCTGGACAGTCACTTACATGGGGTAAGCCCACTGGGAATTAAAGCTGTTAGCAGAGCTAATCTTTGTATCTCTCTTCCTGTCTCGTATGTTGATTTTCATCTTGTCATCATGCAGATTCCATCAGACACATCCCACAGAGCACCATCCCACACATGACACACAATTTCAACATTAAAAAAGCAAACATGTAGCTCTTTGTCACCTGCATTCATGTTTTATGTCATTAGCTTATGCTACCTTTATACTCTCTTACCAACTGCTTCTCTGTGCCTCTAAATTTTGTGGAAACTGCTTGTTTTATGTGGGGAAGTCAGCAAACTGTATCTTTAGAATTTTTATCCTTTATCTTTATCGAAAGATGAAGGAAGAAATCTCTGTATGTGTTTGTTCTTGGCTTTTCTTGACAACCACCAACCTAATCGATTTCTCACATTTTGGGCTAAAAGTTCTTTTGTCATTACAGCGTGTCTCCAGGCTGTGGGGGGAGGGGCTTACACACAGTGAAAATTAGTGTAAAGGAGAGAAAGTAATGGAACCACAATTGACAGCAAGACATCGATTTTCACGCAGAGCTGGAATTGTTAAACTATGAATAATTTGTGTGGTGTGCGAACCCCTCATTTTTAGCTGGTTGTTGAGAAAGTGACACATTTGAGTGTGTGGAAAATGGAGACAGAGGACCCAAACACAGGATTCGCAGACTGACTGAGAAAGTGCACTGTGTTTATTACAAGACGATGAACTTAACATGAATGACTGAACTAGACAGGAGGCAACAATGAGACGGGGAACTGAGAGAAACCGAGGGCTTAAATAGACTAGATAATGAGGATGACTGGAAACAGGTGAGAACACAGCTGGGATAAAGCTAATAAAACAGAGGAAGTAGAACTAAAGCTAATGCACACAGACAGACGAGTGACACAATAAAACAGGAAACAGACAGGGAAACTAAACAATGACAAAATGATCAACACTGAGTACCCTGACAGAAAGTTTCAAACTCTTTTCTGCCTATTCCCTGCCCTGCTTAGGTTTTAAACAAACATTGTGCAAGCTGAATAAAAATTATATATATATTCCATTTAATGTATCATAATTCTGTTTGGAAATGAGCGAACAGATTGTTTTTATTTTGTTTCTTTTTGTATGTAACTATTTGATTAGTTCAGAGTTTCACATTTGTTGCACTCTTTGAGTCAGTTAGGTGTGGCTCTTCATTGCTTTGGTTATCTTTCCTAGTAAGCATTTTTTAATCCATTTTTATTAATTTTTATTTATGTAGGTGCAGTGTGAACAAGGGGCAGGAATTTTTTGTCATGTACATTTGCCTTGATTTGAAGCCTGTGTGATTTTTAGTGTGACTAACTAGTTTCCCCTCTGAGCACACAGTGAATCGCTGTAGACACAATCACTACAACATTCCCGTAATTGCTATGGATATTGGACTCATTTGTCTATTTGAAATGTCTGGTCTAAGAGACTTTGGTTAATGTATAATTTAACAGAGAAAATCAAACACCCCGTCTCTGTATCCACCTCTTCATCTCCCTTTGAATGTTGTCCCTTCATCCTCAGGCAAAACAAGATGATATGACGTGAAAAAACAAGCCACTGTTTTCGTGTCACTGACTGGGAATGGAAAGTGGCATTTATCCTCTAGAATGTAAATGTTTAGCTCTGCTTACTTGTCAATTGAAATAAGAGTATAATCATTCATGGACTTAAATCTTTCTTTTCACGGCTCACTTTTTGGTTAGCGTTTTTAGTTTTTTAGTTAGTTTTTCGGCCGTCTGCATCCTGGTCAGCTTTCATTTTATGAAGTTTCTGCAACAGTATCAGAAAAGCATCAAAACACCAGCAGTCCTTTGTCTCTGCTATGCGCTGTTGGGGAGATATTTGTTCAGAGCCTGTCAGGAGTCTCTCCTTGATGCTCTGCTGCCAGGCGCTTGTCAATGGGCAGCACCACATCTCCACAGTACTTTCAATTACTGCCAGTGTTAAAATTCACACTTTGTCTCTCTTTCGACCAAAGCAACTTTTCTTGCATCTCATCAGTACAGCCAATATTTCCCTGCCTTTTCTTTCACCTCACATATAATCCCTCTGCTTCCAAAGCAATCGTATCATTATTAAATTAGATCTTAAATGTTAACAATGAAATCAATGTTTAAAGCATTTACAGGAAATTATGAAGGCTACTCCAGGGAAACTAAAAAACGTGGTGTAGACACAAAATATCTTTAAAAATGAAATACATTTGTTTAAAAGTCATGTTAAGTGTAACAAAAATTGAAACCTGCACTATTTAATATATTTCCATGAGACTCGTATTCGTATCCATATTATCATTTTTGGCTTGTTAGCAGCCTGTCAGTCTCAGTGAAGTCATAGTTGCTATGGCCAAACAGTTGTCTGGCAACAGAAACACAGTCAGGTCAATGAAAGCACCTGTGCTTTGTTCTGGCTTTCATTCAAACTCATAATGAATCATAACAAATGGTTTGTCAGGTTTATTAATTAGCGTGCTAATAGGAAGAATTATGTCCGTGTCTTTTACTTCAGTAATAAAAACCAAGCTTTCTCGTACTATATAAGAACCTGAAAAGAATGCACAGTGTGATTTCAGAGCCATTTTCCTAATGGATATAATGGGCTCTGCCTACCACAGTCTTTTTCTTGAGCTGCTTTCGTCGCTCTCTTTCTCCTTCCGTTTATGATTAAATTATAACCCTGGGCAGTTAACAAAGGACACACAAAAACAAACAAGCCCTCCTAAGATAATATATTATTTACCATCCTCTATCTCCGCTCCTAGCCTTGACCCATTTCTCAGTGCTTTCTGTCTGACAGTTCAACTTGGACAACAATCAACGCATGTTATATTTATCGTCACCTCTCATGTTACATCATATTAGGTAATGTGCCTATTTAAACAATACAAAGCACCAAAATCAAATTCCAAGTAATTATTTAAAATAGGCATTGATTTGTAAATAACTGGATATGAATAACTTTAGCTTATTATATTATATCAGAATAATTATAAGAAACATTTAAATAGCATTAATATCACTTTGACCTTCACATCAATCTAGTAAACTCAAAGAAGAGGTCAGAGGTTAAACGTGGCATGACATTTAGAATCTTTATACGGTGCTTTTTATATGTTGACAATATATTTCTTTTAATGTTTATATTATAAGGCTTTTTAAAAAAAATCAATTTTCAACCAATAAATCGTCGAGTTGATCTTCAAGACCTTGGCAGATATAAACCAAATTTTAATGGGTTGTTTATGTGACCCCATTCTACACCCCTACAAAGTTTGATCAGAATTCATTTAAAACTTTTCGAGCTATCGTATTTATAGGCAGAATGATGCCTATGCATACAAATTCTACCAAAAACAGAAACTCTATGGTGGAGGTAAGAATTTGCAAGTCTCATAAACCCATATTTTATTAACAGTAGGATATAGAAAACATATCAGATGTTTAAACTGAGACATTTTACTACTTCATGAAAAATATTAGCTCATTTTGAGTTTGATGACAGAAACATCTCTACACACACCCAAATCTGGAACAAGGGGCAACCGAAAGCTGGAAAAGGAAACTGTGCTAAAAAGAAACAGCTGGAGGAACATTTTGCAGATGATTAGGTTAATTGCCAACAGGTCAGCAACATGTTAGAGTATTAAAAGTGTATCTTAGAGAGGCAGAGTCAGTACTATAGATGGGCAGAGGATCACCAGTCTGCAAAAAAATGTCTACAAATTGTGTGCCAACTTCAGGATAATGTTCCTTGACATAAAATTGCAAAGACTTTGAATGTCTCATCTTCTGCAGTACATAATGACATCAAAAGTTGAGGAGAACCTGAAAAATGTCATTGCACAAGGGACAAGGCCGAACATCAATATGGGACGTCAGGCCCTGTGATCTTCAGGCCATCAGGCAGCACTACATTAAAAACAACCGTGATCCTGTCATGGAAATCACTGCATGGGCTCAGGGACACTTCCAGAAATCACTGTCTGTGAACAAATTCACTGTGCCATCCACCAATGCTGGTTAAAGCTCCATCATGTAAAGCTTACTGAAAATGTCAAATGAATTGAAATTTGCATCGCATCTTCTCGACTAAAGAGGAGCTGTTATCAGCAATCGCTTCAAAAGCCTTGCACAGCTGGTTAAGGCACCATCAGTGCTGAAAGTTATATACAGGTTTTAGAGCAGCGTGTACTCCCATCAAGATCGTGTCTTTTTTTTTTTTTTTTAGGGAAGTCTTTGAATATTTCAGTGAGACGTTGCTAAACTGAATAGTCTGACT
>VOQK01025728.1:4696-28631 GCA_015052645.1 Benitochromis conjunctus | reverse complement strand
ACGTCCAGATGAACAGAATCAACCTTTTGGGATTTACTTACCTGGATGATTGAGCATGCATCAAGACACTTTTAGTAACAACTTTTGTTTTCCCATGTCTGCAATTTGCCAGATTGACTCCACCTGTGCCTTGTTCCCACCCAAAGTCTGGCCTGTTTCTCTAACGTCCTCATGCATTGTCAATATGTTCCTTGTAACCCTGTAATTTTTTGTGTTGTCTTGGACGTGATCTGTGGGTGCAGCAACTTTTGGTCATCAGTAAGTGCCAATAAATATCTTTATTCCTCTACCTGCCTGCTCTCTGCATTTTGGGTCACAACACATTTGTCCTGTGCAAGTGACAAAATGACAATTTAAAAATTGCTAAAAGGTCATGATGGAGTGATGAAGGACCTGTCGATTGGTCATGACAGAAGTTCAATTTCAATTCAATTCAATTCAATGCAATTTTATTTATATAGCGCCAAATGACAACAACAGTCACCTCAAGGTGCTTTACATTGTAAGGTAGACCCTACAATAATACATACAGTGAAAAACCCAACAATCATATGACCCCCTATGAGCAAGCACTTTGGCGACAGTGGGAAGGAAAAACTCCCTTTTAACAGGAAGAAACCTCTGGCAGAACCAGGCTCAGGGAGGGGCGGCCATCTGCTGCGACCGGTCGGGGTGAAGTCATTGCAGCTGGAAGACCTGTGAAGTACCTCACAGCTCTGAAGTCTAGGCTGTTGTTAGTTCAACAAATGAAGCCACGAACGTCCATAAAACTTCATGTTATAAAGTAGTAAGGCGATTTATTATTATTTTTCCATCTTTGGAGATCTGATTTCTTGTCTATACTTCCTGGATTGGGGGAAAATGACATAAAAAAAATATTTGCCTGTCAAAGCCACATTTGTAATGTGTGCCACACTCAGTCTGGTGGGAAGGCTTGGTCAAATGGTGAAAACAAAACAAAACAAACATGCGTCTTGTACATGTTGCCACTCCCCAGCTAAATGAGGAGGTGGTGTATCAATGGTCGTAAACAGTGCAAACTCATTTATGGTTTATGGTAGCCCTTAAACAGTTAAAAAGCAAAAAACAAAAACAAAACAAACCCCAACTCTTTGGAATTTTATATACAAATACATGGGAAAACATTTACAGCCTTAAGGTTTAAGAAGCAATCATTTGAGTAAAATGCAACTGAAAGACATACAAAATTGTTTATTCCAGTAATTAATAATTAAGGAAAATATGTGTGGTATACATTCAGTTTATACCAATCAAGTAAATTTCATTTAACCAGATTTTATTAAATGTAAAATTTCACTTTGTACTTGTGTAAGAGCATTTACATGTAATTGTTTAAAATTTAGTTTTTTTCTTTTTTGTATATAACTTTATAAAAAGATTTTGCACAACTGCATAATGTTAGGTTTTTAGATTTATGGATTATGGTTTAATCTGGAAAATTTACTAAAGTTTTACGTGACGTACTTGTTTTGTCAGTTTTGCTGTTTGTCTGTTTGGATTGGCATGATGTTATTTTGTTCCTTTTATAAAGCTTGAGCCAGTATATCCTCTGCAAAACGAGGTAATGAAGCACCTGTTTCTTAGTATTTAAAGACTCGACCAGCTTAACGTAAAAATCTAGTCTGTAAAGAAGTAGTACCGCTTTGTGGCCAATAGAGGGCTGCAGTGAAATGCATTTACTCTTCGTGGAAAATCAGTCGAAGAAGTAAAAAAAGGAACCACAACATGAGCTACAGAACTTCCACAGAGGATAAAGTCTGATTTTATGAGTACTAATAATTAAAATCACAGTCAGACATGTTCAGGCTGGAAACATTTGAGAGTCAGTTGTCGTCTGTGCTGGAGACTCTGGTGGAGGCGGCTGTGACGGAGCTCGGCAGACTTCTGGAGGGGAGCTCCTCTCTGGTTGTGGCCGCTCAGCAGCGCTCAGCTGCGGCTTCCGTAGCCGCCGTGAAGCGCGAGGACGATGAGAGGGAGGTGACGCCACGGGAGCGCAGGCAGCGCCTTCACGAGGATGTCACGGTAAACCCGCGTGAAGGCGCGCACGGGAAGGGTGTGCGGTCTCACTGATGACAGGAAATTTACTTTCGACTAGTTTTTCATCACGAAGTCATCTTTTACCCGTCTTAGTTTTTGGTCAGTGTTGACATGATAGCATCGCATTGCTGCTGCACATCCATGATGCGAGTCTCCCCAGCGTTCCAAAGGTTCTCGGTTGGATTGAGAGGTGGTGACTGTGGAGGCCATATGAGTACAGTGAACTCACGTTCAGAGAGGCTCTTCTGCACACATTAGTTGTAACAAGTGGTTATTTGAGCTACTGTTACTGTCCTATCCTGCCCATCCTCCTAGAGATAGTCATGGTGCAAAACTCCAGTAGACCTAGAACCCCAGGCCAGCCTGTGGCACCAACAGCCTTGTAACTTTCAGAGTTGCTTAAATCACATTTCTTCCTCATTCTACTGATCCGTTTGAACTTCAGGACATCATATTCATCATGTCTAAATCCCTAAAATCTAATGCGATGCTGTTATGCGATTGGCTGACTATATATTTGCAATATCCTTCTGTGTTTCCTGTGACTGTGCAGAACCAGTTTGCATCCCTGATGAAAAAGTGGGCTGTTGTTGCTGTGGAGAAAATCTCCTTGATTTTCAGAGTGTCCATGAGCGACGCCGGAGATGCTCCTGCTGCAGAGAAACCCACAGCAGGGCAGATCAATACCGGGCGCAGAAAAAGTAAATAAGCTGATGGTTGAAGAGGCTTTCAATGTTGTCACCCTGGGATTTCTGTGTGTATTAAACCAGGCTTTTAACTTTTGTTGTGCAACAACAGAATCTGTGTCCAGAAAGAGAAATAACATGCAAGGATCGCAACCAGCAGCAAGACAGATGAGTGATCACTTATACTGTAGAGGTATGTAGCCAGTAACCAATAAAAAAACAGTGTTTTAAAATAAAATTTGAAAACAGTTTAGAACTTTTTGTGTGTTTTCAGAGGAGGAACAGATCGAACAGTCAACAGAAAAATCTGACCCAAAATCTGTGCTAGAACCTGGTAACTATGTTTTCTTTACAAGTTACTGCAGCTGTTTTTATACTCTCTTTACTATTTTAGGGGCTCAAATACAATTAAAAGAATATAAAATAATTTTAAAAAATGCGCATTTTTAGTATTTTGTGGACAACCCTAACATGTGGAGCCCACGGATATCATCATACATTTCAACAGCTTGCTTGTCTTTCTCAGTGTTTTGGGCTATTTTCCATCTATTTTGTGAAACGCTTTCCAGTTAGTTTTGCTGTGCTCAGCTGAATCTGGCGTATGATTTGTAATGTCCATACTTTCTTTTACCTGCTTAATTTAGGAAGCTATAATGAAGAATTGCTCATGCTTGACTGTAACACAGCTGACTGAATTATCACTTTGCACTTGAGTCCCTGAAAACAGGACTGTGCAGTAATTATGGCTTTATTATTCTAATATTTACATTATAAAAATGCAAGCATTATCAGAAGCCCGTAATCATGACGTAACTGCGATCTAAAATATACTGTAGCACACAACTGCAATAGCAAAACTAGCTGCAGTGTCCAGATAAATGAATCAAGCTATACATTTAAACACAGTGGGATCTTCTGTTTAGGAGTTTGACTTTTTATAACAGCAGTATTATTAAAGTAGCATGTTTGCAGTGTGCCATAAAAAACTTTTTTAAATGGATATGTTGGTATTGCTCTCTTCTTAGTTTCAGCTGATCCAGCATCACGTGAGGAGAGTACCTCTGAAGCCCTCTCTGAACCTGAAGCCGCAATAGCAGAGCCTGAGCCAGCCTCCAGTGTCATCGAGGAAAATGCCGTCCAAAAAGACGCTGAGCATGAATGTACCGCCGTGAAAATCAGGAAGAAGCAGCCCACCAAGGACTTCAAATGTCCTACGTGTGGCAAAGCATTTGCTCTGAAGTGCTTGATGAACAGACACTGCCTGACTCACTCCAAACCTCACCTTTGCTCTGAGTGCGGCAAACGCTTCGCCGGACTCCACGGCCTCGTCGCACATTCGAGAAAACACACCGGGGAGAAGCTTTACAAATGCTCCAAGTGCGGGACGGAGTTCGCGTACAAGTCGACCTTCCACAGGCACATGCGTCAGCACAACCTGAACAAACCGATCACCCATACGTGCTCGCTGTGCGAGGAGCAGTTCACGGGGAAACAGGCGTTTCAGCGACACATTTGTTGCGCGCTGAAGAAGACGTTCGTTTGCTCACTTTGCCCAGAGACCTTCGAGTGCAGTCAGAGCTTGGACGATCATGAGTGTCTTCATTCAGGAAACAAAGATTTCGTCTGCGAAATGTGTGGCAAGACCTTCTTCTCGTCCGCATCCTTGGCCGCTCACCGAGTTACTCACACGCAAAAGGAGAACTGTTGTGAGCTGCTCAGCCTCGGTTCCAGCGACACGAGCAAAAACAGTGGAGAAAAGCTCTTCACCTGCGAGGTCTGTGGCAAAGGATGCAGTCACAGGAGCGCCCTGAAGCATCACATGCTGACCCACACGGGCGAAAGGCCGTACGTCTGCGAGACCTGCGGCAAACGCTGCGGACACGCCAGCGCGCTTCAGAACCACATAAGGATCCACACGGGCAAGAAACCGGGAGAGAAGCCCATCTGTAACGTGTGCGGCAAGAAATTCCGCTGCATGGTCAATCTCAAGTATCACACGAGTGTCCATACGGGGGAAAGGCCGTACGCCTGCGATCAGTGCGACAAGAGGTTCAGCAACCCGAGCAATCTGAAGATACACATGACGACGCACTCAGAGGAGAAGATGCACAGCTGCAGCATCTGTGGCAGGAAGTTCACGCAGCTCTACAGCCTGAAGCTGCACAGGCAGATGCACGCGGGAGAACGGCCGTATCACTGCGCGGTCTGTGGGAAAACTTTCATAACCAGCAGCGTGTTCAGGACCCATCAGAAGGTTCACCTGCAGGAGGAGGCAGGACAGGGGCAGACTGGAAAAACTGCAGTGAAAATCTCAAGCACTTCTCTGCTGTGAGGTCACTTCCTGTACTCGTTATTGGTTTGAACCATAGATGCTATAAAAGATGGGGAAGTTCTAAACCGATACTCTTTCTAATGGCCAGCAGGGGGCGACTCCTCTGGTTGTAAGAAGCCATCCAGTTTAATAGTTTCAGGTCATACTGAATAAAGCATGAACCTACTTCTGTAAACTACGGTCAAAATTAGAGTCAGAACGGATGATAATCCAGGACATGTTCACAGGTGAAGCTTCACAGGTAGATTCACCCCTCAGTCCTGACTTCCAGTTTTAAAGCACCGAGTTGTTCATGTGAAAACATTGAGATTTTGTTACTCCACTAACCAACAGGTGATATTATGGCAGCTGTATTAATCTTTTTGACTCTATGTGAGTGTAGAAAATGTTTACCAAAGACTTTAATATCAATATAATTTTGTACATATAGAAAATATGAAAAATAAAATGCTCTCCTTCATTTTTATACATTGTAGTGTTTTCTGGGGTGGAGATTTCAGGTGGGGTGTAATGGGAACTGGGTGAGTGACTGAAGTAATGCAGAAACTTTAGGGCTGTTTCAGATATCAGCCATATCAACTGAAGCCTGTCTAATGTGAAACGGCAAGGAATTCCACAATTTGGGCGCCACTACGGTAAAAAACCCGGTCCCCTCTGAGCCTCTGCTCCGTCCTGGGTACATCCAGGAGCAGTTGGTGAGCTGATGAGAATGACTAGGAAGGGCCGTGCAAGTGCAGCAGCTCAGAGATCGTTTCAGATATTATAATCCCAGGGCGCGGGATTGGTGGCTGCCCACTGCTTCACTGAGGGAATGGGTTAAATGCAAATGGACAAATTTCCTACAGGATTTATAAAGTATACATGTTTAATATGATTATTTTTCAGTGTTAAATTATTAAATGTTTTCAGATTTTAAATATCTCAGTATCTGACACTTCTAGCTTGAACAATAAAAACAGAGACAAATCAGATTTTACAGTTGTGCAGAGGTGTCTATCATTTAATACACATAAGCTTTGCGTTTATCTTTCTTTGGTTGAAGTTTTTGGTTGCCGCAGTTGCATTTCAGTAAGCTGAAAAGTTGAGGTGATGTGAAGGTATTTATTGATGAACATGAGCTTCAATGTTTTGGTATGTCAGTCAGGGTTCAACGTGACCAACGACTCGAAGGCAAGTGTTCAGTTTAAAAAACAAGTATGCTGGACCAGCTGATCGATTCACCAGTGAAGAAAACTTGCTGAAATGAAACCAACAACAAACTGAGTGTCTGGACAGTTGGACAGTTTAAATGTAAAGAGATCTTTTTACACAGTGATGACTGAAGTAAATTAAGGAGAATTTAAAATTGAATGCAGACACATTTCTAGATCTTTAAATTTACCACATTTCTAAAACTTTGCTGGAACTTCTGCTGGAAATCTGCTAATAACCTATTCTGCAGTATAAGAATAGAATAGAATAGTCAGCAAGTCTAAGTATACGAGTACAATGAAAATTGATGGGCATCTTCCATGAGTCCCATCAAGGGGAAAAAGCACAACAAACCAATAAATAGACAATAAACACATAAAGAAATAATGACTAGATTATTAAACCTGATGCACTGATTATATAGGGTGGAATGAGAGTTTTTAAAGCTGTTATTGGTACAAAGTATTAAAGTGTATGGCAGGATCAGGTGGGGGGTGATGGAGGCCACAGCTCAGTCGCTTGTTTTTTTAAGGACTAAAAATGTCCAACAAAAACCTGAACCTTATTTTGTTGATGAGACTCAAAGGAAGCTGTGTCTGGAGTGAAGGCGAGACATCGGATGGTTTTGCAGATGGTTGATGGAGACCTCAGACGTGGCACTCAGAAAATCCAGGCTGAGGTGCAGGCGGACAGGTGGAAGATAGATGATGTTCCGAAAAGGACGAAGGAAAGAATAGCAATGCCTGACCGGCTCAGAGACAATTGGCACAAAGGTCATCTGATCAGAGTAGTAACAATAAAAGTGAGGATGAGGAGAGTTTGACGGTACTGAAGTTGCGAACAGCCCAAATAGAAGAGAGCAGACAAATGTGAGATCAAACAAAAGCTTCGTCACTGAGGTCAACACAGATGCTTCATCAGAAGGTCTGCGTTAGAAAAGCCAATGGAGGTTGGTGGGGTTAAAGTTAACTCTTAAACTTTGGCATGAAGATTTTGGTGAAAATACTTTTACTGTTTACTTAAATGGAAGCTTATATTCACAAATTAAGTAATTTGACTTCTGTCTGCCTACAGAGAATCATTAAAGTACCCACTTTGTTCAAATTAACTTCTTCAAAGTTAAATATTTTTTAACGAGTGGCACGTCTTCATTAGCAGCTGCTGACTCTAAGTTTCCTTTTAAAGCAGAGCTCGCTCTCAGTTTAATATATTTTTTTCACTTGATCGGTTTTACTGAAATTACACGAATTACTTACATGTTGGTAATTTCCTTTGTCATTAAACAAAGGAGGGAGTAAATGGGGAAAATAAAGAAAACAGATAACTGAAGCTAATTAGCACTTCTTCATTGTGCCTGAAACCGTATAAAAAACTATCAGGAAGATGCACAAGCCTGAGGGGGGGAGTCTTGACATTTGGTGGCTTTTAACTCAATAATAGTTTTCAGTTTCTGTTTGTTGTGCTGTTGTGAAATTTCCCTCACAGTCCACTGTTAGTGGTATAATAACAAAGTGGAAGCGATCCGAGCCTTACATCACCAAGCACCAAAACAATGGATACAGTGGTTTCAGTGGAGTAAAGCCCGCTGCCACTGGATTGTAGGGCAATGGAGACGTGGTTCTTTGGAGTGACGAATCACGCTTCTCCGTCTGACAATCTGATGGATAAGTCTGGGTTTGGTCGTTGCCAGGAAACAATACTTGTCTAACTGCATTGTGCCAAGTGTAAAGTTTGGTGGAGAGGTGATTATGGTGCGGGGTTGTTTTTCAGGAGTTGGGCTCGGCTCCTTACTCCAGTGAAATGATCTCTTAATGCTATACCAAGACATTTAGTTGTCCTAACTTTGTGGAACAGACTGGGGACGGCCCCTCCTCTTCCTTCATGACTACAGATCGGTGCACAGTTTGTTGGGGAGAACCTGACTGGCCTGCACTGAGTTCTACCTCAAGCTGACAGAACACCTTTGGGTTGAGTTACAATGGAGACTGTCACAAATGCTCTTCTAGAAGAACAGTCAAAAATTCCCATAAACACTTCTAAACCATGTGGAAAACCTTCAAAGAAGAGTCTAAGCTTCTTTAGGTCTTGTGAAGGTTGCAAAAACACTGCAGGTGGTCCAGAGCAGCATAGCTTAGGATGAAGAGAAGATTTATTTTTTTTTTGGAGCAGGAAATGAGCAGAGTTATTTACAACAGGTCAATGTGCTGAAGTTATTTGCTAACTCCAGCAACTTGGTTTAATAATGCACAGACTCAGACTGCTGTGGACTCTTTACCTTGATCTGAATGATAAAATGTCATAAGGTCAAAGAAAGCCGTGAAGGAGAATGAATGAAGATTTAGGAAAAGAGAACCATGGTGCTTATAGAACCAACTGCATTTAAACTAGGTTACTTAATGAGCCCCATTACGAACAATTTAAATCTTCCCCTTTTTGTTTCATCATCAAGTGTGAATCTCTATAATGGCTAAAAAAATCATCATATAATACAATCTAACAGTGACAAAATTCCACAAGCCGCATATTTTTAAATGCATTTTTGAAGAAATACATTTAAAAATAATGTAAATGTGTGACCTTCCCTAATAATTACATCTTCATATTTAACATCTTTATGACCATTACCAATTACATGAAGGTAAGAATAGTAATTCTCTTATTTAGAAATATTTAAATCAGTGTAACTCAATCCAGACCTATTAAAGTGAGTCACTGTGCTCTGTTATGTCATCCACTAGATGGAGGTAGAGGCTCAACACACAAGAAGCTACAGCAGTAACAATCAGCACCGCTATGGTGCAACATGATGGTCCTTCAGACACTGTATGATTATCTACTGAGAGTCTCTAACATATTGCTACACAGTGACCTTTAGCAGCTTTACCTTGGCAATGAATCTATTAGAAATCTCTGAAACCTGTCCTGCTGTAAAACCTGTGTTTCAGTTAACAAACTTGAAGCTTCCTAGCTGTTTATTATCTTTGTTTCCTTCTTGCAGCAATTTTAAAGTTGATCACTTTTGTTCATGTCTTTTCTTTCAAATATTTCAAGGTAAAGGCAAAAACAACCTAAACTGAACATAAAGTGCATCAAAAACACAGCAATTCAAAACTTTTTTTAAGGTCAATTTAAGATCAATCTCTTAAAATAACAGATGCATTCAGTAGTCTGAAAGGCTGCTGCAAGAAGAAATTTGATTCCTAGAAAACATGAAAAACAGTGCCGAACTGGAAACCACTGGTTTCTCGTGGCTGGAACAGCGCAGACTCTTTCCCTGTGTGAGTCCTGCACTAAGCAGGTCACACGCTTCTAATACCAGTTTATTGCATTTAGTCTAACCTTTCTGAGAGCTCTGCTTAATGCCACTAAGAATTCAGTATTTTCACAGAGATTAAACTCCCACTGGCTCAGAGGTGAAGCTCTCTTAGCAGGACGTGTGTTTAAAGGAAATGTAAGACACACAGTGTTCCTCATTTAGTTTATTATCTGAACAGCTGAATAATAATTATGCAAAAAAAAAACATGGGCTTCTGTAAGTTATGGATATTATATATATTAAAGACCAACTACTGTCTGACAACAGCTGGACAGTGGTGACTATGGCAGTAGTACTTGTGATGATATGGAATGATTGCATATGCTAAAAAAGTGTTTTAGGATAAATTTCATGTGCTGGATTTTGTGTTAAACAGTGGCTGTAATCAGTGTTTTTATGCTGACAACACAATGTATGAACACATTTATTTTTGGGTTGCATTGCTTCAAATAAATGTGTCCAATTCTTTGACTACCAAAAATATATCACTTAGACTACATAAAAGTTCTGTTTTTTCACTATAACTATATCATTTTTTTCCCCACATAATAGGTCCATAGTTTAAAAAAAATGTAAAAAAAGGAAAAAACAATGTGAAACAAGAACTTTCTGCTTTATAATATACGACAGTCTGGTAAACAAGCTACCAGAACTTTTCCCGTACTTTTACACATTTATTTCTCCTTTTATTTACTACAGTAACACGTCTCTGTTATGTAGAAAAACTGAGACTGTACTGTTAAAACGACACTTCTTTTTCTTGTATTAAGATATCTGAGGGGTTAAATGTGAAAACTTCTTTACACTCGATGTAAAATGAATTAGAAATCGCTGGATTAAAAGAATTAGCCATTATTATTGTTTTATTAATGTAAAACTGTAACTGCTACGTGTCTAAGACATTTCAAAGCATACTGCAAAAACAGCCTCACAGTGACAAGTGGTGAGATTGCATTTTTGCCCATTAAACACAATTTAGATGAGATGGTTGACCTGGTCAGTAATTAGCCAAAACTAGCATTTGCTAGATAGTTTGATTAACAAGTCACTAAGGAAAAAAGTGTATTCTGTGGCCAGTTGGTGAGTTGTTTCTGGCTGTAAGTGGGTGAAATCAGAAATGACATCAGAAATGTGTGATTTCTTTAGCCACTAGCAGATTGTCGTGGTCCCCCGTAGTTTGTATGGAAAATGCCACTCCTCCCTGAACACTTGCCAACTAACCACCGAGCTACCGCCAAAACCAAAACCTTTAAAAAAACCCAACACTTTTACCTTGAAGGCAAATATGCTCCATTTTCCAGTTTGCATCGCCCTTCTTCAGATTTCACTGGAACTCAGAAAGTAAATGGCAAATGATTGCAGACTAGTCAGCATCTTCCATGCCGACTACTCAGTCAGTAACCAGGTTCTAGGCCTTTTTGGCCATGAACAGTCATACAAGTTATAGTAAAAACATACCCAGTTGTCAGGAATAGAAAATTAATAATGGGAAGTTCATTTATACTGTGAACTTGTGCATTTTAACATGGGAGTCTGTGGAGATTCACTCAGGTTTGTAGTCGGCCTCAAGTGGCCATTTGGGGAACTGCAGTTTTCTTAATCGGTTGCATTTAATTAAAGTCATTTTAAAATGATTACTTACATGCGTAGCTGTGTATTTGATTTGGTGAGACTTGTAAATACCATTGTAAATAACCTTATCTTTTAGCCTTGTAAAAGAAGTACAAAATCACTGTGATGTCACACACTGATTTGTCGAATACTGGATTGAAGACTGACGTTTGACACTTGGTTGTCTCCACTTTGGGGTTTTTTCAAGCCAGTAGCGATGTGTAAGTGATTTAAAAGTAGTGACAGAGACCATAAACTTACTAGCACAATTTTTACAGAAGAAATAAATCAGCAATAAGTAGGCTAACTTTCTATAACTGTTATCTTTTGATTTGTTTTTTTCTCCTCCAGCTGATCATTAGAAATAATGCAGGTTTCAGGCACTTCTAGTCTGTCATCTCGGTTTAAACTCAGGGTCTATGTTCATCTTTTATATACAGTCCAATATACAGCAATAACCGATAATTTGAAATGATGCTGTCTGCCAGATTGACCTCCAGCAACCTTCATTTCTTGCCCACTGTGGCTCCCTATGTGCTGTCTAACTGTGATTAATGGTAGGCGGTTTCAGGGGTCAGTACCCTGACAGTTAGCTGAAGCCATGTGGTGGTGTCACTGACTTCAGAGTGATGAACTGTTGGGACAGAACAGGCCATCAGCATGCAGGGAGAGGTGCTTTCCTCCTGATCATTTGATCCAAGGTCCAGATTTAGTAACAGGTTATCATACCTTCACAATCAGAGCAGCATTTTGGAGGGACCCACCTACAGATAAGAAGAGAGAAAAGGTAGTTTCCTCTGTTAGCTTAATTTAAAAACTCAGTCATGGATAAATGGTTGAGTAAGTGATTGACTGGATACATAAATAAATGACTGCATGAATAAAAAGTCTGTGTGTGTGAGTGGATGGATGTAAGGATAAGTTAAAGGACATGGATGGTTCAGTGATGAATAACTTGTACGATGATAAACTGACAGATGGACAGTTGGATGGAAAATTTAAGATGGGGAAAAACTGAATTGGTAATTGAGAGAATTAGTAGTGTGGACAAAAGAATAATAGATGGTTGGGAGAATTTTTTGGAGATGTTTAACAGATGGATGTATTCACACATTTAGAAATACACTGCAGGATGGGTAAAAGGGTGGATGGACGAATGTAGGATAAAAGATGGATAAAGGTACAACAATGATGGAACTGAAAACTGAATGTAGGATGGATCAAAGATGGCTGGATCTCTGAGAGATAAATTGTAGGTTCTGTTAAGGAATAATTGAGGGTTGAATAAATTTATGACGGTTTAAAGGATTGATGAAATTTGTAAATGGTAGGATGGCTAATAAGGGTGGATGGATAATGGTAGGATGAGCATGAATTTAGAATCAGATGGTTTAAGGGACTAATGGGTGATTGAGAGATAAGTCTTAAGATCTGCACAGAATAAAGGCTGACCAATTTGGATGGTTTAAAGAAAGGATGAAGATTCACAGTAATTCACAGTAATGTAATGGATGGTTGGACATGTTTTGAATAGTTTAATTGATCCATAGAACGTTTAGGATGATTAAAGGTTCACAGATATACAAAAAGTAGGATGGATGGAAGGGTGGATGTACAGTTAGATGGAAAAATGAATGTAGGATGGTTTGAAGTATGCACAGATCATTGAGACCCAAATGGTAGGATGGGGTAAAGCAATAAAGGATGGATGAATTGTTGATAGTTCAATGAATGAAAGGTTTGTAGATTTATAAATGGTTGGATGGTAAAACGGTAGGTGGTTGATAAATGATGTCAGATAGATTGATAGTTCGTGGATGAGTATATGGTCAGATGGGTAAAGGGTGGATGGCTCTACATTTGTCTACAGATGGATGTAGGATTGGGCTGGTAGATGGTTTGTATCTGAATAAATGCTAGGATAGGCAAACAGATCAGAGGAAACTTTGGATGGATGAATAAAGGATATGTAAAAGGATGGATTTATGGGTAGATGTTGTATTTGGAGTACTGGAACAGACCACAGAGCCAGATCAATGCTTGTCACCTGACTGCTCTAGAGCAGAATGTGATCAATCAAATCTGGGGCCACAGCTCACTGACATGATGACTCTGACCTTGGCTAGACACCATTAATTAAAACTCTGTTGAGCTCTTTATCACTCACTGCTCCCCCTCACGTGGACGGCCCATCAGTCAGAAGCAGCAGGCAGTTGTCAGTAGTGAGTAAGATAATGTGAGCATTCAGCATGCTTACATCACTGAGTAATGCTGCATTAGCAAACATATGTGGCTTAAATTGTAAACATCAGGGTGAGGTCGGGGCTGTCAGTGATGATGTGGACTCCCTGCTCCCACACTTTAAATCAATGCTGAGCCTTCAGGAAGTGAGACAATCAATCAAATGGGAGATTGCACGTGTAAAGCATATAGTCTGAAAAAAAAAGGTATGCACATAGTACTTCTTTTTTAAATGTAGGGACTATTTAACATGTGGGAAAACACAGCCCTACTGGGCTAGCAGTCTTCCAGAGAGTAGACATGTTCTAATTCACATGCAAGAATTGCTTAAAAAAGAAAAGCTAAATGTAAAAAGAGGATGATTCAGGCAAAAGGGCAAGTGGATGTTGATAATGAATTAATAAACAAAACAGAGACCAAAGTAGAAGCAAATAAGGCTGAACAAAGAAAGAACTTCTAGCTCCAACAAAGGATGTTCCTGCAATGTTGCTGCTTCAAATACTATAATCATCACTGAATGGACGTTATCAGTTGTAATCACTGCCATAGATAAGGCCAGCACGTGCCTTCCTGTTCCTAAATCCATTCTTATCAATGACAAACCAAAACAAATCACATTTTGTAGGATATCTTAAAATTATCAGGGGTAGTCTTCACCCTCGTAACCTAGAAAACTGAGATTTTTATAATTTGTACTTGTTGGAAAATTATGTTTTTTCCAACCATCGTTCAAGTAATTTTAGTATCTAAACCTACCCAAACAGCATGTGAGAGGGGAAGAAAAAGCACAAAATCATAAAACACTGAAAACAAGTTTCACGTCAAACATGTGAAAGTTGTATAACGTGAACTTCAAAGTGATTTGTGGTCAGTAAACCGTCTCTACCACTAGAAATTACAAGCAGTGCAACCTTTTGTCCTGTCATAAATATCGAATAGTGATCTATAGATGATCCATACGGGGGACTTGCCACTCCAGTAAATGAGAGATTTCTCATTTATTTTGGGGGAGTTAAAATTAAAATGTGTACATTTAATTTCAGGAACGCTTACATGGATTGTTTAGGACAGTTGGAACTCACGAGCAGTGACAATCTTTATTTAGAGGATTTCTTGACCACTACATGATGTAATAACTGTGTATTGACCAACCCTAGTTGCTGTAGGAGGTCATGTAGTGCCAATAAATTTGGTGGTGACACAAACTTTTCAAGTGGCTGACAACATTTTAAATGGTGGCCTTTATTGACATTTTCAAGATTTGCATTCCACAATGTGTAACCTGTCAACATGCTCACCTGGTGGTGCTGATGTGGGTTGAGTAAATACTCAAACAACAACAAAGGAAAAAGGTCAAAATGGAGAGCAGTTTAGTTGAGGGTGTAAAATCTGTAAATCCAGAGCAGGGCTAACTTTGGAAACACTGAAGTGAAACTTTCAGTTTTATTCAAAGTTTATAAGCAATAACTAATTAGTAACTTTAAATAAGTGGCCCACAATCAATGGCTTGATGGCAAATATGCAGTAGCAAATGATGTATTCATTTTTCCTGTCGGGTCTCCGAATGAAAGCAGGGTTGCTTTTATTGATTGACAGGTAAAGGTCAGCGTGGGGGAACACCACTGCCCTATGGGCCTTTAAAGATGGAGTGATATTTCATGTGAAGAAATCAAAACATGCCTCTAACTGGAGCCTATGGGGAACGGAGACCCAGCTGCACATTTGACAGGAGAAGAGGAGAAAAAAAATGAAGGAGTTCACTTAGAAACGAGAGTCGGAGAGGGATCAAATCTGACATTTTCACTGTCATTTAGCTGAAGTCCCAGTCGGCTTATATTCCCTCCTACCTGTGGAAGACATCTCATCTACTATGCACGCAAAATACTCTATTAATGATTGAAAAAAGCCCTCATTACAGAAAAAATTCTGCTGGTTTAATTTTGAAATCTTGGCTCATGAAATATTTATAATGGACAAATACATAGCCAATGTAAACTGATTGATTCAAATTCTTATTAAAAAATATGACATAAAAAACAAGATATTTCATTTATAAAACACAAATGTCATGAAATTTGGAGATGGAAGAGTTAACAATACAAAAAGATTACAACCATGCTAGAAGCTCTTCAAAGCTGTGTAGATGCTAGGAATCGGCATTTCAAGCAAAAACACTATTTCATATTCACTGGGACTGTTCCCATGCGTGTGCTTACTTGTGTCAGACTTGTGCTTGTACTGGACCTTTTCGTTGTTTCTGTTGAGCTCTGCACAAGACTTTTTGCTGCCCACAGTAATCTTTGCACGTTTCTCCTGTTTATAAAGCATTCAGTCTTGCTACACCTTTCACACTTTACTGATCCTGATAGTTAGCAATGTTTCTGCCAAATCCTGATTTGCTCTGTGTATGTATGACTTTAACAAAAAAATCTTGCACATATTCACTGTGTGACTGCTATACACTAAGCCTTAAACAGAAGTGTATCAAAGCAGTTTACAACGGATTCTAGGATTAAAATAAATCATTTTATCTTTGAGTTTACTAGTCGTGGCTCAGTCACACTAGAGTAAAAATAGGACTGCAACCTTCTTGGGACTAGTAAAAATTGGTGGTTGCCCAGTCATTGGATTGTATTTCTTCAGATCCACAACTGCAAATAACTATGGTAATTGGTTGCCCAGAGGTTGAGGGTGTTGCATGTTCTACCCCCGGGTGATAATTTAGCACTGGTTGCCTGGTGGGAGGCAAACAAACAGTTGCATCCCAGTTCAGAGTTACTACAATCACTTTCAGACAGAAAGTTTGCAATAATTGCCATCTAATGTATAAACACAGAGATTGCCAACAGGTTGCAATCAATCTTCATCAGTCTGCAATCTTGAATGCAACTCATTTATGACACATCTCTTTGCAACAGAGGACTCGAGTCAGCTGGTTGAATTCTACATGCAATTCACAACTTGGCTCTATTCAGCCGCAAACTGGTAACATACTGCCTCCATCTTATTGCTGCTTTATCACCATGTTTACACGCCAGCAAACTGAATTCATGCTTTGAATGGTTTGCACTGTTTCTTTGGTCTGATTGAATAAACAAACTAAGCAATTTATTGTGAAGTAAAGAGGAAATTGTAAGAACTGATATCTTTGACCCAAAGAAGTATTCCAGTTATAGCATTACAATCATACCTTTCATGTTCGTCGATGTTTCACACAAAAACAGGTCTGTACATTTCATCCGTTCTAAAAATAGAGAGTAAATGAAAGCACGTTTGGCTTTTGGCCCCTTCCTGAGCATGCTCATAGACGGTTCCCACAGGAGCAGAAGCCTGCAGAATCACTATCGTCTTCCAAATTGCTTACTAAGACCTGTCTCCGTTTATTTAATTATGTTTCTATCTCCCCTGTTGTTAATAAAGTTCCTCTGTGTTCTCTTCCTCTTGATTCTTCTTGTTATTTGTTTCCGCTGCTTCAACTGTTCGATCGCTCCAGGCTCAGTTAATAGAAAAGCCTTTTCTTAATCATGTGGTTTTGTCAGGTTCACTTGTTTTACTATAAATACGTGCCATATTAGGACATGAAAACAGACACAGATCAATTTTTTTGTCCCTCAACCTCAGAATCAGGACTCACTTTCAAACTTTATCCAACTTTACATTTTCCTTTTCTTGCTTTTTTCTGACCGCATTCACAGCATGAGCTGGGAGCTCACTGTGAGCGCATGTAGCGTGCCTGCATGTGTGACTAATCTACCTGCTCTAATGGTACCATTAGAGTGTTTCATTGGGGCCCAAATAGGCTGAGGCCTGCTTTTAATGGAGCCTGTGCGGCTCTAAACTGAAATCGCAGTCCAGTGGCTGGAGAAAGACATTCTGCTCCAGCGATAATAAGGCATAACAAGATCTGCAAAGTGGTAAAATGGTAAAATCAATATTAAACTGAAGTGTTGCCATGGACACGAGGAAGCTCACGGAGGAGAGTGGCGAGGCGCCGCTGATCCTGAGCAGGAATATTGAGGTTGAGTGTTGCATGGTTTTATCTTCAGTGATGGAAGAAGAAAAATTGCCCAAAAGTGCAAAGAGAATTTATAAATATCTGGGCTTGTCAAAAGAAAAAGAACAAAGAATTTCACTTGTATGAAACTGTAAACATGCTATTGAATCTTCTGATGTTTCCCTTGTGAAAATGTAGCCTCAAACATTTTCGCTTACATTTTTTCTTAAACACTCGACTGCCTGGACTTCACTTATATGTCCACCTAGATAAGTAGTAGTTTTGGTACCAAGACATCACAAAAACTCAGCACTTCTTATTCGGACTCCTTCGAAAGAAGAACATCTTATAGTATCAGTCTCAGCTCATCACATATTGATGCTTTATACTCCTCTGTGTCACTGTGACCCCAATTTTTCACTGTGGAGCCGTGTGTGCTCTATCCATGTTAGAAAATCCTGAGGAAATCAGTGCTACTTGACAGCATTTCAGTCAGGTCTGGTCATTTCTTGGTGTCTATTGTGCCTGATGACCTCTCAGGTTAAATGTAGTGCAAACCCAGCAGAACGAAGCTGGGTGGGGAGATAGAAGGAAGACAGGACTACTGTGGAAGAGAGCCAGAGATTAATAACAAGTATGATTCAGTGCAGAGACGTCTATTAACACATAGTGAGTGAGAAAGGTGACTGAAGAAGAAACACTCAATGCATCATGGGAATCCCCCAGCAGGCTACACCTATTGCATCTTAACTAAGGGAGGATTCAGGGTCACCTGATCCAGCCCTAACTATATGCTTTATCAAAAAGGAAAGTTTTAAGCCTAATCTTAATAGTAGAGATAGTGTCTGTCTCCTGAATCCAAACTGGAAGCTGGTTCCATAGACGAGGGGCCTGAAAACTGAAACCTCTGCCTCCTATTCTACTTTTAAATACTCTAGGAACAACAAGTAAGCCTGTAGTGTGAGAGCGAAGTGCTCTAATGGGGTGATATGGTACTATAAGGTCATTAAGATAAGATGGGGCCTGATTATTTAAGACCTTGTGTGTGAGGAGCAGGATTTTAAATTTAGTTTTGGATTTATAACTCCTCCATCTGCATACCGTTTTCAGTGGTGTCCCTTCTTTGATTGACAGATGTCCCAACTATGCCTTGTGAGTTTGTGGTGCCTTTTGGAGCAGTGTGCTTGCTGTGTGGAATAAACCTGCCAAAAAAGTTTGCGCTTCAGTTTCTTGTTAGTCTGTTATCTAGCAATAATTAGCAAAAATGTATCTACGAGTCTGTGTGGCGCACCGGTACAATACATTTTTTTTGCAGCTTGCAAATATTAGCTGATAATTTTCTGCCCTCTTATCCAAATGTGGAAACTTCTGGTTCCAAAAAACTAACAGTGTAGGAACTAAAACAGATTCAAAAAGATTCAAAATATACATCAAAATGATGTCCATGGCATTATTTATATACAGTCTGTGTCTGTATAAAGGCTATAAACAGTCTTTTATATACAGTCTGTGGTTTTCACAGGGAGTTTGGTTGGATTTAGGCAGTTTAGGCAAAAACAAACAAAACAAACCACAGTAATCTAGTGACAACACTGTCACTGGAGCGGATCGCACCCACCCAAGACAAAGTTTGCGATTCCACCAAAGTATCCCAGTACTGTCGGGATGTGCAGAATAAGCGCTTGGTTTCTGAAAAGCTCCCAGTCTGTTTTTGACATTGCAAAGGAAAGAAGAAAACCACGTTGGAGACACATCATTCCCGGGCAACTGGGTACCCAACCACTTTGCATCACTAATGGATGTTTTATCTGCCATTGCTACAAGTCGCTGGGTTTTATTGACAGTACATAGAAGTCACATCGCTGCCAGCCTCTTCCTACATATACACACCTTTACAAACATTATCATCCAGATTCTTCAAACCAAAAGTGTCTTGAGTTGTTTATAGAACTTAATTAGTAACCCTTTGACTGTAAACACCAATTCACGGCATAAATTGCCTCAAGAACCATTTTGCCCCTCGGGGATAAATAAAGTCATTCTGATTCTGATTCTGATTATTGAAAGGCATAAACATTTCAATATTTGAGCGAGAATCCCCGACAATACCAGAATTCTCTGCAAGCAGCAGCTGAGGATGATGGGAAGCATGCTTCATTTGGGTAACCATCGAAGGCCTTTCTGCGCATTGCTTTGCTGTATGGCGTACATAAGGGGTGAAATCCAGTGGCGTAACGCTCATCTGCATTGTTATGTCGAAAAGGCTCACAAACAGTGGGTGTCCACATTCAGACTGTGACTACACATGTCTCAGCCACAAACGAGACCAGTGTGATGATATTACCACCGCGGATACTGTCAGCGAACGCAGAACAATAAAAAGGATAATGAAGAAGTGGTTTCGACCTGACGGTCAGTGCTCCGACCAGTTTGAGGGGGAAAAGAGTCACTGAAGACCGCTGTTTTCCTTTTCCTCCGGCTCTGAATGTCAGGTGCTGAGTTAATGAGAAAAGCGTGGATGTCAGAGGCTGAGCTCATGGGCTGTTTCTGGCTATCTCCAAGGAAACAATTAAGACTCTCTTTTCATGGACAACCATAACCCTCACCCTGAGCACGCAGGACGCCTCCCTCACTCTAGTTTGCCCTTCTCTCTGTATATGTCCATCTATTAGGGATGTTTCTGAGAATCACCACATGAGGAAACACAGAATGATATTTGTGTTTTTGTGTCTTGCTCATAGAGTTTACCTTCATGCTGAATCCATTCCTTTTTTTAAAGCACTTTGAAGGTTAATGAATGCTTCTCATTGAGTCTGACATCAGTACAACCTGTTGCGCTTCTCTTTCCTTTTCTCATTTTCTTCCTGTCGTCGTGACACAGTGAACAAGTTTAAGGTATTCTGGGCTTGCATGTGGACAAGAAGCACCTAAAGATGGGTTTTGTGTTTTAGCTCCCAGTGATGGACAGGCAGGGTGAAAACAAAAGGCAAACAGGGATAACTGCTTAGAAGACTCAAGGACATGGGGAGAAAACAGGCAGGTGAACAGGTGGGCAAACTGACGTTCTGGAAAAAAAGAGAGAGGGCAAAAGACAAAAAATCGGACTGGGTTTTAAGACAGCGGTGAAAATGATTAGGGAATTGCAGAGATGGGAAGACAGAGACAGGGAAGGAAACAAAAATAAATAAATAAAACAGGATGTGGCTAACAGGCAAGAGAATGATTTCTAAATTAGATTTAAAGTAGCCCTAAATGTAAAACATGTTATGGATGCTGTTACATCTGAGATCATTGCTATAAGGAAACAATTAAGGCTGCAGCTGCGCCAGACGTCATCGCTTTAAAATGAGGCTTCGCTTAGTTTTATGCCTCAGCTCCTCTCTCTTCTTGCCTCCTCCACTTGCCTCATTGTTGGGAGGGACGGAGATGCAGGAGAGGAATGAGGACGTGCAATCTGATAAATGAGGAAAGCGTTAGGAATGAAGAGGGAGTGGGTCAGCGTGCTATGGTGCTCTATCCTGGGCTTCCTCCCCTCCACCTGTTTCTGAGTAAACTCATCGGCTCATAGTATTTAACGGCTGGTTTGCCGTTACTCGGCTTCTCTTGCCATTATGGTGTAATTAGACCATCCATGTAGTTCCTGTGTTTTGTTTTTGCTCAGTAGTTCTGCAGTAATTTTGTCTGTTTTTCAGCTGCCTGCCTGAAGCCAGCATGCCAAACCTGTTGCCAAAACCTGTTGCCTCAGATTCCTGTTACATTGGGGAGACTTATGGACACTGCTATCTAGCCGGTCACTGTACTTGGCTGTAACTCACCTGCCTGCTCACTCTCTACTGTTACTCTCTGGAATCCCACCTGCCTGCCAGTTGCTCCTCTGGATCACATGTTCAAGAGGTTAACCTATAGGTTAAAACAAGTAGGCAGTCAATGTCGGATCACAATTACTGCAAAGTCTTAGCATACCCAATTTGGTCGCCGCTAACTTCTCCTCTCCAGCAAAAGCTTCAGTGCTGTTCCTGCTGAGAAACCTCCCTCCTTACCTTTTCCCAGTAAACTCATTCTGAATTCTTTATCATGAAAGCTGTAACGCAGTTTGTTGAGTCTAACAGAACACAATAAAATGACAGGAAGAAAAACTCAAATATGCACACGCCATGTGGTCATGACATGGAGCAGCCAATAGGGTAGAAATAATTTTCAAGAATCAATGTTATCTTAACAACATAACAATCCCTGATGAATCCTAGGTGCTCTGTGGTACCATGTGATACCAAGTAAATACAGGGCCAGAATTACTGATACCAATACATAGAATTATGTGAAGGAGAGCAGTGTGTCATGTTTTATGCTATGAATCATCATCAATTTTCATTCACAATTCACTGGGCTACATATTAACCTTAGTAGATAAATAGAAGCATCGATCCTATCGCACTAGTATCGAGCTGATACCAGCGTTGGTATGATACTATCAATATTTGGATCGAACCGCCCACCTCTACTGAACACATTTTAATCACCACTAAATCACTGTGACTTTTAATTTCTACAATAACTAGTTAACACAATAGAACACACCTTTCAGCTTTCCATGTATTTGGAAACTGGGTTTATTTTGGAAACCAGGAATAGAAATGTCTCTAAAGGACATTGGGCCAATTTCTCTTGTTTAAATGTGCTACAGGCTGTAAATAAAACATAGGTGACAGTCAACACAAAAAGGTTTTAATATCCCCTAGTGTAATTAAATTTAATTAGTGGGCTACATACTGAACTTAGAGGATAGAAAGAAACCAATGCCAGCATAGTAGGATTGATCTGCCCAGCTCTAGTGCTCTGAAGTAAAGTTCACAAATTAAAGTTGGATTTTAGGCTAATTTAATTGGCATAAAATAAAAAACTTCAAACAAGTCATGGCTAATTTATGAGGTTATGTGACTGACACAAATGACGTTTTTATGAATGAATGATCTTTATCTTTATCATAAACTTAGCAGTAAACTTAAAAGTAAACATGGCAGCATTGATAGACGAGAAAAACAGCAGCATTATACACGATTGTGTAAAGTGTTGTTATCCATTTAAAAATCTCCTTAATGCCATATTATGTCTGACTTTTTCTGTGCCACATTTGCAGTCAAGTGTGCAGTGTTGTGGGAATGCATGTTTTTTATTTGTAGTTCAAGTTATTCTTGATGACACAGCTGCTATAAGCTTGACTGACTGGGATTTTCTGCATTTTAAGCCTTTCAAGTGTATTCTCTTTGCAAAATGTGTACAAAGCCAATGGGCTAACCCCTGCATTGCCAACTAAAATGCCAGTGAGTGCAGTACAAATGCTAATGAGGTTCCTTCCTTTGCAACAAGTCCAACAAGTCACATTACCAGCGTGGTTGTAACTGGTGTCTCTTTGGCCACTGTTCAAACACAGCATGGGTTTAGTGTTGTATTTGAAAGGCAGCTGTAACTAAGTAGTTGTGCTCATTCATGCATTCTCCTTTTTAAGCTTTAATTGATTTTATTGTTGGGTGGACCCTCAGGAAAAACGCAAGTACAGTAGATGTTTCATCAAACTGCAGGATGCAGAGAGTATATTTACAGGGACAGCAGTGACGTTTGTGAGTGATGACTGTTTGCTACTACCAGTCGTACATGAAAGGATGAAAGGTGCAATGCAACCCCCCACACCTAAAAAACAACAACAACAAAAAGCCCGATGTCCCCTTTTCCTGTGTTTTGTGGAGATTCAATTTGGCAGGTATCACCTTAAGGGAAGGTTCCTGTCAGGGATGCCTCTCACCGGTTATTGAAGTTTTTTTTTTTTTTTCATCCACTGGAGATCTTGATGAGCTGGATTTTCCTCCTGAGGCATTTTTTTTTCTCTTGTGGAGCAATTCCTTTTTTGACATTTAATTTCATATCTCCTTTTTGACCTCTAAACACTTGTTTCAGGGGACACTGCGCTGACATACTAAGTCACCTTTGCTCGATCCAGGTCTTATCTTCTAATGTAATCTTAACCTCCTCCTCACTGTTAGTCAAGTACTTTATGCCCTTGAGCCATGCTGACACCAACAAGTGAGCCATCAGTGCCATTTAAAGGGAACTGGTTTATTAGATGTGATTAATTTGAGGATGTATGCTTTTGTAAATGAGTGGACAAACACAGTCATGTGCTTGAGATTTATTACTGCTGATCTTGTGGTCCACGTTTTCTATTTTCTAATGCAGTAAACTAAGGTATTATTGTATTACATTTGGTTATCACATTACAATTACTGATCAAACAAATACGTCAGTCCCTGTGCCGCATAAGTTCAATTATGTGCACGATGGTTTGATAGAGAAAAACATCAAACATGGCTTTTTAGTTTTACATCAGTTAGTGAGAAGCTATCACAACATCAGCTTTTTCCAAGCCCCTGCAAAGAAAACATAACATAAAACTAATAGCAATGAAACCAGAATGATGATCTCAGTGTAATGTATGCCAAGCTTGATCTTCA
>VOQK01025726.1:37953-50871 GCA_015052645.1 Benitochromis conjunctus | reverse complement strand
TCTTATGTAGCCCAGGGATTTCTCTTTATCTTCTACACATTTTCTCTTCTCTCTGTCTCTCTCTCTCTCTCTTACACAAACACATGAGCATATGTGCTTATCTGTACAACATGCATATTCACTTCATCTTAATGGTAACCCAGGGAACCTCCTCAAGTCGCCATTTGGCACTTTTTGACGATCACTTGCTTTTATTGCAGCGGTGATGTCCCCATCTGTACCATCTCTTCCCGCTCAGCCGTCCCGTCCCGTCGTGCCCTCTTTGTGTCCTGTTCATCTGAATCATTTCAGAGCACATAACTACCGCCAGAGTTGCTCTTGCAAGTTTGCCATCTCTAACCCCTCTTTGTTGCAGAACCCCTGCTGCTTGTGTCCTCTCCCTTCTGCTATCAGATGCACCATTTTTACTGGTAGAGGAGTCTTCAGTATTCAGGCACACTGTATTAGTCATATTTTTTACTGTAATAGCAAAAGGTTGGTATGCTGGGATCATTTTTCTCTCTTTCTCAGTTGCCATGAAAATGTTGAGACTTCTGCTAGTCTGTGTGGCAGTTGGAGGTGGAGAGAGGAAAAAAAGCAAACAAATCAGTGAAGCCGTCTTCTTTAATACTGCAGCATATCTCAGTCAAGTGGACTTTGAGCTCCCGCCAAAGACTAAGAACTAAAGCGGCACAACAAAAGCCTTCACACTCCTGCTGCACAGAGATACTAGAGGAAGAGGAGACAAGCAAAGGGAAGCTAACGTTCAACCAGAGTGCTGTGAAAGAGGAGTGTGTTGTAGTTTTATGATGTGAGAAACTTATTCTCTTTGCATTGCACTTGTTCCAGGGGAAGTGTGTCTGTGCGCCACACCGCCTTGATTGACTGTTCCCTCTCACTCAAAATGAGACATTATTCATTGGCCAGTGCGGCGCTCCTGCTGTCCACTGTGCTTCCGCTTGTTGTTATATTTTTTTTCTTTGTTTTGTTGTTGTTGTTTTTTTCCCTTCTAGATCCGTTTTCTAATTTTGAAACATGAAAAATGGCCATGATGAGGTCAATTAATTTGGCCATGACCAACTGCCTTGAGAATAAATATATAAATATATATATATATATATATATATGGAAAAATATATATTTGTTTTGAGGGAAATGTTAGCAAAAAAAGGTGTTTCTATTTTAATTGAAATGACTGGTGAATGGGAATTTCATTATCTTTTTTCTTTTTTTTCCAATGATTTGTTTTCTAATGAAATGTTGTTTTTTGTTTGTTTACTGTTTCTTTTTTTTCTAATAGAGTCTAGGCTTTTTACACTGAAATATAAAGAAAACAGCTTAGAGACACTGGATTAGAAATGCCTTTATAGTCGAATACAGCTGCTTCTTGAAACGCATCACTGTGTCTGGAGTCGTCTTTTCTATTGTGTTTGAATTTTATGCACTGTGGACTGTGCTGCACAAATTTTGCTATATTCAAAATCCCAAACTCCATTTATGCATAAAAAACTTAGAACTTGGATAATTGTCATAGTCTTTTTTGGTCCCTCGTGACAGATCATCATCCTCCATCTCGCCCTATAACTAGTATCCTCTTGTGTTACCCCATCCCTCTGCATGTCCTGCATCACTACATCCACAAACCTTCTCTGTGGTCTTCCACCTTTCCTCCTGCCTGGAAGCTCGATATTCAGTATCCTTTCTCCAGTATATCCACTATCTCTCCTCTCCACATGTCCAAACCATCTCAGCCTTGCATCTCTAATTTCTGTCTCCAAACCGCTTAATCTGAGCTGTGTCTCTGATATGCTCATTTGTAATCCTGTTTACTCCCAATGAAAATCTGAACATAAATCTTGGGCAGTAGTAAAACAAAAATCAGCTTCTGAAATATTTTCCACATGAGGGACACGTGCATTTGTGGATATAGTGTTATTATTTGTGTTATCTTATCAAATTTGACATTTCCTGATTTGTATTTATGTATTAATTGTAATAACGTCTCTGAAGGGTTAAAGTTTGTAATATATGCTGTCAGATTTGATAAAATAACCTTATTATTTACGGAACTGACGTGCATGTGCGAAAAACTAATTTATTTTTATATAAAATTATAATATATGCAACTTCATCGAATAGAAACAGATTTTCACATTATTTCTCAGTTAAATTGGGGTGAACTTCAAGTCCATACGTTCAGGGCCAGAGCCAGTGTCCTTCCAGAGATCCCTAGATGCTTCCGGATTGGGAAGGCTGTGAGCCGTTTCCGCCGCCATTGCGGATTTTGGACAGAAGATCAGCCATAGCCACTGCTATCCATCGATGCAGTGCAGAAAGCATACACAGGAGGGGGGACGTATTTAACATTTTCCACTGATATCACACTTCGGAAACACGATTACCCACAGCATCTTACCTATTTTAAACCCGTGCTGTCGTTTTTACCGACTGGCTCCGACCTACACATTCAGTGAGGAGGTCGTAGCTAGCGCGGTGCTGCTGCTGCTGCTGCCTAGCTAGCTGTACGGCCAGAATTTCAGGACTCCGGAGAAGCTCAAGGAAACCGCCATGGCTCAAATCCTGCCTATCCGCTTCCAGGAGCACCTGCAGGTAAGTGGTCGAATCTACTAGCTATATCGTTTCCCTACATTCTCTTTGATCCCTTCATTTTCCGGCTTAATGGTCGTTTTGACAGCTTGCTAGTTCAGCTAGCGTTAAACGTCAATAACCGCAGCAAATGAATGACCTCCCATCCCCCGTTTAGCCAGCAGCTAATAACTAGCCTCTCAGGCTAGCACCTCATTCATTGTATTGATGCTGTCACCCGCGGCCAGGAGGCGAAACTAGTTAACGACGATCACCTTTTCTGACCTTGAGTGACTATTTTTTGGGTTGTAGCGTATGACTGATGCACGGCCACGTTTTGGTCGGTTCAGCGTTATTTCAGTATTGAATTAACGTTTGGCGAGACATTCCAGTCGCTGACCTGCATAACATGATCTCATAGTATAGTTGTTTAATGCAGGCATCATGTTGTTGTCATGTGCCCATTTAAGTTGTGAGCCGCGAAGCCGTGGTCAGCTGCAGTCTGACTAGACTCGGAGCAGCTTCACGTCATAGAGAAACGTTATGTCACGACAGGCCATTTTTACTGCTGAAGGGAGAGTCGGGTTATTCTTTAGGGTTTTTCTGACTGAAATGTAACCCATTCATCGCGTTATCTGAAGTGAACCAGGTGGTTCATTCAGTCTGCCAAAAGAATACGATTTTTCTCTGTTGTCCACATTCATATCAGTCAGTCATCTGGTACATCCCAGCTTCTGGCTGTATTGGATCTACTCAGGGTTCCCACAGAAACCTTAAATCAAAGCTTGAACCCCTGTGGGGATCTTGTTTATACTGTGACCCTTGGATGACCTTTTGCCAAGCTTCAGTTGTTTTGTTGAATAAAGGCAAAACTGAAATAAGCATACTTGACATCATTGGCTTTTACAGTGAAGAATATACTAGAGATGCACCAGCTATGAATTTCTGGGCCAATAAAAACATAAACAAACAATTTGCCCTGTGGTCACTGCCTTTGTTGCAATACTATAATATTATTATCTCCCCCTGCTGGTAATGCAATTTCTGCAGGCGTGTCTATTTCATGATTTGGACAGGCAAAGTGTGAAATGGACACGGTGGACCGACGTGTCTATTACGCATTTTGCCATGATACTGGGTTGCATATTTTGTTGTTGTTTATTTTTGTTTCAATCTTTATTTATCTCAGATACGTATTCCATATAAACAAAACATGTCACAAAACACAAAAAAAGAGATGAAAACAACTTCCCACAACTATACCAGTGTCTGAACATTAAAGACAGATAACGTGTGGTGCCATGTTATCAGTGTGTTAAGCCCACAATGGTCTCATTCTCAGATGCATTGAGCCTGCAGACAATATTTTTTTTAACAAAGCTTCAAATGTACTGAAACGAGTAATCATAAACATCTCGCTTGAGTCGTCTCGTAAACTCACGTTCCTTTGTACATACATCAGATTTGCATAAGAGGAAGTTGACTTGTGCATACATCATTTCCAGCATTTCCTACAGATATTATCATCACCTGTCATTTGATCTGTAATAAGATGTGCAAGATATTTGACTTACTGCCAACAGTAAGATTGTTATCAAGTTTCAACTCTGGAAATCTTTGTCCTCCTCGGTTCTGCAAATCATTACAGGGCTCTTGCGGGCATTGTATGTAATGTCATGTTCTACAGCACTGGCAGAACATATGTGAAAAAGCTGCTGGAGATCAGCACTACTAGGACTAAAGACCACAAGATCATCTGCATACATAATATCCATCGCTAGAATATTACCAGCCAATTTGTATTTACTTGATAAATGTTAAGTATTTTGACAAAGTGTCTTTGAAAATATATCGAGCACAAAGTTGGTGTGACACAATACATAATCATAAGTGACCGCTATTAGTAGATATGATCATATTTGCTGATATGAGTCAACAAACTGGGCCTTAGAATGGGTCTCTGTGTTGCAAAGCCCTATTAGCTACTACATAATTGTAGTAATATGCGTTACCTTCCTCAACAGAGGTCTGTACAGTTTTATGTTATTTCTGGACATTGGAAAAACGAAATATATTTTCTGATTGAGTATCACAATATTGGTGATTTTTGCTTTGGTGAAAGTTCAGAACCTTTTTGGTTAAAGGCAAAATCCTGCCAAAGCCAATTTTGTCTTCTATATTGGTACATCACTACCTACAATGTACTGTGTGCAAAGGGCTGCCATTAAAACAGGTCTTCTCTTCATATGCCAGCTCCAGAACTTGGGGATCAACCCAGCCAACATTGGATTTAGCACGCTTACAATGGAGTCTGACAAGTTCATCTGTGTACGAGAGAAGGTTGGTGAACAGGCTCAGGTTGTCATCATTGATATGGCTGATCCCAACAACCCCATCCGCCGCCCCATCTCTGCCGACAGCGCCATCATGAACCCTGCCAGCAAAGTCATTGCCCTTAAAGGTAAGCCCCCCATGTTAAATGCACCTTAGCGCTGTTATCACGTAGTAAGTGTGCTAGGATTTCAAAGCACATGAACTAAAAAGTAAGCAGCTAAAATTGGTTTGTACCTTGCTATCTTGATTTTTGTTTTGTTTTATTTTTGTAAAAGTACACTGGTCCACTTGTGTAAAAAAAAAAAAAAAAAATTTAAAATTGTGTTGTCAGTTACGTAGCCGTCACAGTCTGCTTTTCATTTTGATGTTCATATGTAGATCACCCCATTTCTGTTTGTTGAAAACGACTAGTAGCTAAATAGCGTGTGTGTACGTAGAAATACAATTGTGCTACATTTAAAATTTGCTGTTTTAGCTCACGTAGCAGTAGCACTAGAAAATTGTCATGCTGTCATGAATCCTTTGTCTATTTTGCTTGTTTTTGCTCTTTTTCATTTCTTACTGCTTTCTTATGTTTGCAGACGGTGAGTTGAATTTTATGTATCATGAGTTGTCAGAGTGATCCTGTATGCACTGTCTTGAAATGTTTGCACAGTAATGAAAGTAGTTTAAACAAATGCCTGGATTTACAGTAATAACAGTACAACAAAATTAAGACAGGAGCTTAAAGGACCATATCTTTTTTCTTTCCTTTGTTTTCTGTGTTCACATGTTTTTTCTGTTAGCTATACCAGACAAATATTTTATATCACAGTTGACCATTTCTAAAACACTGTACCTTATTTTCATACTATACTGAAGTTAATGACAAACAAATTAAAAAATATGAAAACCTATGGGTTATACATTTGCATTGGAAAAGTAATGAATTGGAGACGATCCTCCCCAGATTTTGTTATTATTTGATAACCGGAATGTGTGCCTGTGTTGGTCATATAGTCGAATTAATGCACTGACACTGTGGTGAAAACATGTAAATCTGTCTACGTCTCCATTAAACAGCAACAATAAAACCACAGCCTTCAGGAATGCAGTTCCTGAATTATTTTTAAGCTGTCATTCACAGCCTGAAGGCATCCACATAGTTAATGAACATCTGAGTCAGAAAGTCGTCTTAACTACATCAAAATTTTCTGTGACTAACAGTCACTGTAATATATGGAAAGTCAGGTGATTATCTGGAAAAGTTGAGATGCCTTGGGAAATGGTTAGTAGTAATGTGTGTGTAGTAAAAGGGAAAAAACATGCAGAAAACAAAATGATATGGTCGTATTAACAAGGTGAAACTGTCAAAAAGGATATCGTAGCAATCACACAGGCATAACAGAATGGTTAATGGCATTTTCCCATTTTAAGGTCAGAGAGATCAGAGTTGTTGTTTTTTTTGTTTGTTTTTTTTGTGAGTGTAGGAAAAACAGAGAATGCTTAAAACAGCCGGACTGTGATGCCAGCCTCATATATCACAAAAATGTGCTGCTGAGTGTGCAGGTGCATATTTGACTGGCTTGCCTCTGGGATATCGCAAATATTAACATCAAATGCTCATTGCTTCATTGTCACCTTGCAAATACTGACATTCACCACAGGTTTTCAATAACTGTTCACGTTTTCACACTTTCAGTGTGTGGTGTTACTCTGTTTTAAATTGCGACTAATTGTAATTTTTATTATACCAGAGGAATTAGTCATGTGTATATATGACTCAGCGTCTTATATGTGTTCATTAGTTTGAGTTTAGGCACACATTTATACTTTATATATTCTAGACTAATAACTTTGCACTTCATACCTTGCATTGTAGTTACGCAGGCAGTTTATTTTATTGTGCACTATACCCACAGTATTACCAAAAAAGGTTCAGAAATGCCACTATACTGTCAGTCATGTGCTTTGTTACCAGTTAAATAAGTGGTTTATTTGGTTTGGGCCACATTGAGACTAGAGCTTATACCTTTGACCCAAAAAATTGAAGTGTCTTTCCTCCATTGCGACTGAACTGGAGGAAATGAACAGAATGGCTGTGAGCGCATCTGTCCAGCATCCTTCTCATCATCTCATCTGTTTTTGTGCTTTGTGGTCTTACTAATCTGCATTCAGACCCAAACCGCATCCCTTATTTTGGGATTAAATTTCAGCGTGAATCCCCTAAGACCTATGATAACATGACAGGAGTTTCATTTCTTTAGTAGGTTGTGTGGGTGGGACGCTCAGCACGGGCCATAAAGTAGTCACTTTGAGCGTGCACTGTGCACCATATCATACTAGTACAGGTAGGCAGTAGTTCCTAATTGATCTGGTTTGGGTTGAAAGGATTCGTGGAGAATTGAAATACTGAACCAAAAACTGCATGAAAGGTCACTGTTGAGCCATCTGAGAAGCAAAGACACCATAGTATTGGTGCTATTTCCAATCAAGCTCCAGTACTGCATTGAAAAAATGCAACCACCTGCAACTGCATCAGGATGCTAATAAGAATAACTGATAATGAAATTTGGGGGAATAGAAGAAAAATTTGGGTCAGTTTTCACGCTAACAGATATTAATTAACATACATGCCTATACACTGGTTTGGCTCTAGTCTAATTGGAAGAAGACCAATCTGACTGATAGAGCTGTGAGTTTACAGCTTTTTATGATAAGGGATTGAGTTATTCCAATCCTCCAATGCAAATGTATGTGCTTGTTTTCACGGATATTTAGCCAACAACGTGGCACACCTCATTTAGTTGCTTTGCAATCTTGGCTTCCTCTCGCTGTGCCGACCTCGCTGAAATGAATGTGGGAGCTGTATTTCTTTGATGCAGTGCTAAGCACAGTCTGAGTTTCTCTAATAAAAAAAATTGGTGAGCGATTTCATATTATAACAAGAGGGGTTGTATAGTTAGACGCACCTGGCTGTGTCTCACACGAGCAGTTTATTGCATCAGATGTAACTGAATGCAGATCCAGCATTTTAAGTGGTTGCCCTTTTGTTGGTCTTGCCCCTTGTTTGTTGACACTAGTACTGGCTTTTTTTGTATGGTCCATCGGTGTTACACACACACACACACACAAAAAAAACCCCTTCCCGATTACCTGCATTTCTCCCGCAATTGGAAGAGGTATGCACAATTGATTTCCTCCCAAACTCTGCTGTGGGTTGTGTGCCGTAGCGTTAGTCAGTAGACCGATTCAAGTTTTCTTTTTTTCTTCCCCTTTTTAAATGTTACAATCAAAACATTTTTGGAGGGGGTGGGCTTGCAGCGTCCCAACACAGCTAACGTGTTAACCTCAGTTCTAAATATTTTCAGCCGCAAAGACCCTGCAGATCTTTAACATTGAGATGAAGAGCAAGATGAAGGCTCACACGATGACTGATGATGTGACCTTCTGGAAGTGGATTTCCCTCAACACTGTCGCCCTGGTCACAGACAACGCGGTCTACCATTGGAGCATGGAGGGTGACTCTCAGCCAATCAAAGTATTTGACCGCCACTCCAGCCTGGCAGGCTGCCAGATCATCAACTACCGCACTGATGCCAAACAGAAGTGGTTGCTGCTCATCGGCATTTCTGCACAGGTGAATTAGCACGGTTTGCTTCGGTCTTCGCTGTAATATTACATAAAAAATTATATTTCAGACAAAATGTTAAAATAATGTCAGTGTGTGTGAAATGCATTATATTTGTATTAGTCATTGCAGGGTAAGTTTATGAAATAGCAGAATTTATCAGCCTTCAACAGTCTAATAGTCTAAAAAACACACACAAAGCCAATCACAGACTTTAGTCTAACTCGTGGGCGTTCTCTCCTCCTCAGCAAAACCGTGTCGTTGGAGCCATGCAGTTGTACTCGGTGGACAGAAAGGTTTCTCAGCCTATTGAAGGACATGCTGCTGGATTTGCACAGTTCAAGATGGAGGGCAACACCGAGGAATCGACTCTGTTCTGCTTTGCCGTGCGGGGACAGGCGGGAGGAAAAGTAAGATTTCTAATTATTAAGAGAAGTGCAAAGCCTCGTAGCTACGAAATAAAGAGATCGGGATGAAGTAATTTAAGTGGAAATTAATACTGATTAGAAAAAGTGTTGTATTCAAAAAAAATTCCCATCGGCATTTGGGGTCTCGCTTTGTCTTCTTTTTGTTTTAATTACTTTTTTTCCCCCCTAGCTCCATATTATTGAAGTAGGGACTCCACCAACTGGGAACCAGCCATTTCCAAAGAAAGCCGTGGATGTTTTCTTTCCTCCAGAAGCCCAGAATGACTTCCCTGTGGCCATGCAGGTACAAAACCTCCGTCTTCTTTAAACTGAAGCTTTGCTTATTTAGTTTTTAGTTCAGTATCCTGTTAAAGTGTCTTCTTTTTTTTTTTATACACTTTATACCTCCCCTCCCCTTTCTGTATATTTAGATCAGTTCCAAGCAAGATGTGGTCTTTCTCATCACCAAATACGGCTACATCCACCTGTATGACTTGGAAACTGGAACCTGTATCTACATGAACAGAATCAGCGGAGAGACCATTTTTGTCACTGCCCCTCATGAGCCTACTGCTGGAATCATTGGAGTCAACAGGAAAGGACAGGTACTCAAATGTACAGTTGTGGAATATATTTTGCAGTATGTCAAGAATGCAATGATGAATGAGCCGCTTATTAATTTCCAGCGGAGCACAGAGCCAAGCTTATTGTAGATATTTCGTGTGGGCCTTTCTGCAAGTGAACAACTTGAACTTTATCTGTTATCAGTTGTGTTTAATTTTGGATGCAAAATGATTTAATGTTTTTTAAATGTGTGGCAGATAAAATGAATATATTTCTGCTAAGCTTACAATTCAAATTTAATATCTGTGACTACATATTGTTTATGAAAAACCTGGTGTATATTTTTAAACCAGTGCACACACTTATGTGTAGTAGACTACTTTCCCTGTGGTATGTTGGCCCTGGTGTATCAGTGTGGAGCCTTGGGTGTGACCTTGACTGAGGAAATCTCTGAAAATATCAGGCAGTGGCAGCATCTTCAGTGTCAGGCAGCATGTGACACTAACAGCAGGTGGCCTCAGCTCGGCCAGGCAGACTACGCAGTCTAATCCTGTTATTGCTCTTGGCTTTCACCTGCGGGTCTGCCATACGCAGCCCAGTGTGCTACACACACACATTTCTTGTGCAGCTGTGTGTGTAACACTATACACGACAGCTTGGGGTAATCCCCGCATGTAATTCAGGAACGTGACAAGTGCAGGTCTCATAATGCAGCTCTTTTAACTCAAATTTTTACACAGTGAACTTAATTACAAACCCAGGTTTGCCAGCAGATACTCTCAGTCACGTGTTTGGTGTCATTCAGGCAGTTTGTACTCACCTGTGTGGAGTAGAATATGTGGTGCGTGTCTCTTTTTGCGTCTTTATATCACTGCACACCAAACTGCATTTAAATTGTGGTGGACTTTTGTTGGAAGGTGTTGTAACTGGATAACTTTTGACGTTAGAGTTCTAAATTAAAGTGTCGGCCAATGTTGGGCAATATAACCAAAAACAACTTCTTCTTTTTTTAATATTCTGCCAGTTTCACAGCATATCATAGTATTTATTATTTCAATTATTTTGAATGTGTGATGTGGATCTTTTATATAGGTTCATTAGTCTGTCAGGAGTGTACAAAATATAAAGATAGTTTAATGTGATTCTAATGAAAGGAAAACAAAACATCAATAACACTAACAAAAAATCTGCCTGTCATGCTTTTAGCTTAAATATAAATATATATCCCTTTGTTTTAAAAACAAAGTCAACGTGTGGCAAAGAGTAATATATCACCCCAGCCTCATCTAGCTCCCTGAGCCCTGCTGCACTGAAAGTTGAAGAAGATGAATTTCAACTCAGTTTTATTTATATAGCGCTAAATCACAACAGCAATCACCTCAAGGTGATTGATATTGTAAGGTAAAGACGCTTACAATAATAGATAGAGGGAACCCTTAAAATCAGATGCCCTTCTTATGAGCAAGCGCTGAAGCAGTGTGAAGGGATATTAAGCAAAAGGAGTCTCATTCTCTAAAACCAAAAAGCATCCAAACACAGCTCCTTTCATGGTCTGAAGTTATTTTTGGAGCATCGCTGTTCGCGTCACTTCCATCTGTTGTTACTTTTCTCAGCCTCCAGCTGTAGGATTTCCCATCATGTTGTGTGCCAGTGTCATTTTGTTAATGTGCATTTATTAGTTTTAGAAATAGTTAATTTTTTACAAACTATTGAGTGCTGTGGTGTTTTCCCTGATTAAGAGAGAATTAATTGTGAATGAATAATTGTTGTCTTTGTATACATTTTAGCATCATGTGATTAGAACAGTGCAGTGACTACAGGCCTCCTGTCATTAGTGGCAGTCAGTAATATAACGCATTTAAACCCCTTGAAAGTCCCTGTGAACGTGTTTTGTCCCGGTTCAGTTCCAGTTCTGTCAGGCGTGCAATTAGCACCAGTACAGCTAGCATACGCCACGGCACGAATCAGTGTTAAATAGCAAGCTAGCAAACACAACAGCTGTTAAAAAGTATGAAGAGCTTCTAACTAACATACAGGTAGTTGGGTGTTATCAGTTAAACATGCTTTTATATGCACATTTGATTTTCCAGGTGTTGTCAGTGTGCGTGGAAGAGGAAAACATCATTCCATACATCACCAATGTGCTCCAGAACCCAGACCTTGCGCTCCGAATGGCTGTACGCAACAACCTCGCTGGTGCTGAGGAGCTGTTTGCTCGCAAGTTCAACACCCTCTTTGCAGCAGGAAATTACTCAGAAGCTGCCAAGGTGGCAGCGAATGCACCCAAGGTACTGCCATTGTGCTTCTGTGCACTGAGATTGTGAGTCGAAAATTTCAGTAGCTTAGTATAACAATAAACACCAAAGAGAATTTGTAAAAACAAGTTTAGATATTGCTTCCAAAACAGGGAGTACAGCCTGTGCGCTGCATTTATTTATTTATTTCACGTATTTTACTTTTTTACATTAGCAATGGGCTAAGACGTTTCCATCCTACCTCTCCAGGGTATCCTGCGAACCCCAGACACCATCCGTAGGTTCCAAAGTGTTCCCGCCCAACCAGGCCAGACGTCTCCCTTGCTTCAGTACTTTGGCATCTTGCTGGATCAAGGCCAACTTAATAAGTTTGAGTCTCTGGAGCTCTGCAGGCCTGTCCTTCAGCAGGGTCGAAAGCAGCTACTGGAGAAATGGCTAAAAGAGGATAAGGTATGTGTTAAGTGGTTGGTTTTAAAGTGGACAATCTTTATCTTAAGTTTAAATATTTATATCTCAATTTCGTCTATCGTGTCATAGAGGGGGAAAAAACTCACTCACTGAATTATCTTAAACATTTAGTATAAAGGAGAATCTCATGTAGGCCAGTGAAACCCAGTTCCCCTGTTTTTTGTTTTTGTTTTTTTCACTGTAACATGATCACTGTTCACAACCCTTCTGTTTGTGTTTACAGCTGGAATGTTCTGAGGAGCTCGGAGACTTGGTGAAGTCTGTAGATCCAACTCTCGCCCTCAGTGTCTACCTCAGAGCCAATGTTCCCAATAAGGTCATTCAGTGCTTTGCAGAGACTGGCCAATTCCAGAAGATTGTCCTCTATGCCAAGAAGGTTTGTGATGGGTTGTGATGACTGACTTGGTAAATGAAAAGATCTTGGGCTGTAATATGGCTCACAGTGTTTTGTTTTGTTTTTTAATACACCTACATCACAGACGGGGAGCATCTCATACATAGGACTGCTATCCTTAAATGTCTATCATCCTTGTAGGTGGGCTACACTCCAGACTGGATCTTTTTGCTAAGGAACGTAATGCGGATCAGTCCAGAGCAAGGTCTTCAGTTCTCTCAGATGCTGGTTCAGGATGAAGAGCCACTTGCTGACATTACACAGGTAAAAAAAAAAAAAAAAGATTTTTGGGGGGAAAAAAAAACAAAAAAAAAAAAAAAA
>VOQK01025726.1:16638-34515 GCA_015052645.1 Benitochromis conjunctus | reverse complement strand
GTACAATGATCTCTTTCCATCAGTTTTTTTTGTTTGTTTGTTTTTTTTTTTTACTAAAATGTAAAGAACTTTATCACTTATCAAGATACTTTAATGGCGTAATATTAAATATGCAGTAGATGGGTGTGTCCATGATGATTATGGTAGTTAATTTTTGTGTGCAGGAAACTGGGAGGACCTGGTGAAGTTCCTGCAGATGGCTCGAAAGAAAGCCCGCGAGTCATATGTTGAGACAGAGTTGATCTTCGCCCTGGCAAAGACCAACCGCTTGGCCGAGCTGGAAGAGTTCATCAACGGACCCAATAATGCTCACATTCAGCAAGTAGGTCCTGGGACACACACGGAGTGCACAGTCTTACATACGGCTGTTCCCCCCTGTTTACAATTACAGCTGCTTCACTGGTCTTACTTAATTTATCTTCTGTTAGGTGGGTGATCGTTGTTATGACGACAAGATGTACGAAGCAGCCAAACTGCTATACAATAATGTGTCGAACTTTGGCCGTCTGGCCTCCACTCTGGTTCACCTGGGAGAATTCCAGGCAGCTGTGGACGGAGCCCGCAAGGCTAACAGCACTCGCACCTGGAAGGAGGTGAAGGAGATCAGTTTCATTTTTGAAAGTATAAAGAGTGAGATCAAGTTAAAGGCTCATGTTTAAAATACAAACTCACTTGACTTTCCTGTTTTTAACGCCTGTTGTTTTTGTTTTTTGTCCTCTGCCCTTCCAGGTGTGTTTTGCTTGTGTAGATGGGAAGGAGTTCCGTCTTGCTCAGATGTGTGGCCTGCATATTGTTGTCCATGCTGATGAACTGGAGGAGTTAATCAACTACTACCAGGTATGTGGGGTATCTGTTGGCCAAACACCATGGTCTTTCTATGAATGATAAGTAGGTGAGCATGTATACTATCAGATATCTGGCATAAATAACAGTCAACAGTCATATAAGCCTGAGGATAGCAGGGTTTTCGGTTTTCCCCAGCTTACAGATGGCATATTGTTTTCCTGCGCCTCAGCACACCGTATCTGCCGACTTGAGTTTTGTTTATGATGGTTTAAGGGCCTCAAAATACCTTCTCAGATTGTGTAGGGGAGAGAGATTAAGGGTTATAGTTGTGTCTAAATCTCTCTATATCCTCCAGGATCGCGGTTACTTCGAGGAGCTGATCACCATGCTAGAGGCTGCCCTGGGGTTGGAGCGTGCTCACATGGGTATGTTCACTGAGCTGGCTATTCTCTACTCCAAATTCAAACCCCAGAAGATGAGGGAACACCTGGAGCTCTTCTGGTCCCGTGTTAACATTCCAAAGGTGGGTGTGAGGAAACAGATTTAGTACGAGCTTTGCACCACTATTGCACCACATGAACTCTAAAAGGCAAAGTTTTAAAATGTTACATTTTGCTTTGTGTGTGCGTGTGTGTGTGTGTGTGTGTGTGTGTGTGTGTGTGTGTGTGTGTGTGTGTGTGTGTGTGTCAGGTTCTCAGGGCAGCTGAGCAGGCCCACCTCTGGGGAGAACTTGTGTTCCTCTATGACAAGTATGAGGAATATGACAATGCCATCATCACTATGATGAATCACCCAGCTGATGCCTGGAAGGAAAGCCAGTTCAAAGACATCGTCACTAAGGTACAAAACATAATTTAAAAGTATGTGGTAGTGCTAACAATTTCTTCTCTTGACAGGAATACAGCACAGAGCTGCCTTTTTATTTTCCAAAAACTTGTTTAACTTGATTATGTTTGTCATAGGTGGCCAACGTTGAGCTGTACTACAAGGCCATCCAGTTTTACCTTGAGTTTAAACCACTGCTGCTGAATGACCTGCTTATTGTCCTCTCTCCAAGACTGGATCACACACGTGCTGTCAACTTCTTCAGCAAGGTCAGTATGATCTCCTTTGCCTGTTTCTTTGGTTCATATGACTGACTGAAAAATGATAAACATCTGGTGACACCCATATTTTCTGTTTGTTCAGGTGAAACAGCTGCCTCTGGTTAAACCTTACCTAAGGTCTGTCCAGAATCACAACAACAAGTCAGTGAACGAAGCACTTAACAACCTCTTCATCAATGAGGAAGACTATGCGGTATGGATTCATTTTTGTCAGTTCGGTCTCATAACATGTGCTGTGCTCTGATGTTGGATTACAAGAGAAACTCTTTGTTATTGTTAATTCTAGCAAGCACGCATTTAAAACTTTGCAGTTGTTCCAGATCTTCCTTTTTCAGCTTTACCTCACAATTGCCTCTCTGTATGTTACTCAGGCACTGCGCACTTCAATCGATGCTTACGACAACTTCGACAACATCTCGCTCGCCCAGAGCATGGAGAAGCATGAGCTGATTGAATTCAGGAGGATCGCAGCCTATCTTTTTAAAGGGAACAACCGCTGGAAACAGAGTGTCGAGCTCTGCAAGAAGGACAAGCTCTACAAGGTGCATGGGTACAAAATTACGAAATAAGTTGCAGGAGAAATGTATGCTCCTCAAAGCAATGCAAATCTACATTTTACATTTGAATGTGGAAACCAACGAAAGCAACCTGTACGTGTGGTCTGTGTTCTACAGGATGCCATGCAGTACGCATCAGAGTCTAAAGACACTGAGCTGGCAGAAGAGCTCCTGGCTTGGTTCTTGAAGGAAGACAAGAAAGAGTGTTTTGCTGCCTGCCTATTCACCTGCTATGACCTGCTGCGGCCCGACGTAGTACTGGAGACTGCCTGGCGACACAACATCATGGACTTCTCCATGCCGTACTTCATCCAGGTCATGAGGGAGTATCTCACTAAGGTGGGTTGGCCAGAGGTAATGAGGTTTAGAACAAAGTAAATGACTTTATGATAAGAGAGAAGCATCTCATGTTATAGACCCAATTTACAATTGTAAGGTCTAAGGTTACAAACACTCATCATGTGTATGAATGTCATTGCAGCTTTTAGTGACTTCTTTGAGCTGTGTGGGTTTTTTGTTTTTTTTTCCAGGGTTGAATGATGGGTACAGCATACATCTTTAATAGTTTTAAAAACAAGAATTGGGTGCACAAGTTTGAATTTATTTTGTATTTTCTCTAATCCACACAAGCACAAAAGTAAATACAGGGTAACATATATACATACATCCCCACTAACATTTAGTTAAATGTCCCTTAGCAAGCATCGACCAGATGCTTTTGGTGGCCATCAATAAGCTTTCATCATAATTCTGGCTGGATAGTTGTCCACTCTTCTTGACAGAATTGGAAGTTCATTTAACCCTCTGGGGGTTAAATGAACTTCCATGAACGTGGCATGGCGGCCCCGCCCCCATGCCACGCCCCCTTTTATCGCCGATCTTGGTGTGACGCGCCGGCGCGTCAATAGACCACAGAGGGTTAAATTAGTTGGTTTCCTGCCACTGACTCAGCTTTTATGTGTTTTCCACAAATTTTCAATAGTGTTGAGGTCGGGACTTTGGGAAGGCCATTCCAGAAACATATTTTAAGTCTGCTTTATCCATTCCAAAACCAGTTCTGATGTGTGTTTGGGATCATTTTCCTGTTAGAACACGAAATTCTGTCCCAAGTTTCAACTGTGTAGCTGTTGTGCATCAAAACAGCCCCAGAACAGCTGGTACATTGGTCTTATGTTTAAAACCCTCACCTTTACTTCTTCAAACATACTCCTCGTCATTGTAGCCAAAAGGCTACAAGGCTTTGTCTTTTCTGATCACAAAATTTTTCTTCAGAGAGCATTTGTCTTGTTTATGTGGGAATCTGTAAATTTCACTCAAGCTTGAAGGTGCTGATTTTGGAGCAGAGGCATCCTTCTTGGTCAGCACCCTCTCAGTCCATGGTGATGTTAAACTTACTTCACTGTGGACAGTGTTGCTGGTGTTCAGCAGTTTCCAGTTCATGACAGGCTTAAGCGATGTACAGAACATCCTAACCCATTTCCTCTCATCTGAAGGTGACTGCTTGGGTCTACTTGCAGACCATAACAAAGTGGTGACATATCTAAAAATTTGTACTTGCATATAATTGAGTGAAGCGATGATCTTGTAATAGTTTAGAAATGGGAAGAGTTTTGTACGAGACCTTCCCAAATTGTCTTCACTGAGTTATTTGAACTTTCCAATTGTTCTGCGTATTGGTCAACCCAATGAGTGCTGTCAAAAAAATCCTTTTCATGCTGGTAAAGAGAAACAATTATGATTAGTAATGAGAAGTTAATAGGTCTTGGTCTTGTCAAGTTAAAAGACACTGTGGAACCTTCAGCAGATTTAAAATTTTGACCCTGTCTAAATGAGAGAAAATCCAAAATAAATTCAAACTTGTGCACCTGACTCTTTTTTTAAATCATTAAAGATGTGTCTGTGCAATCATTCCACCCTAGAAAAAGAACATTAATAGCCCAAAATAACCATGACATTCATGATGAGTGTACGTGTGTCTAAACCTCTGTCCACAGCTCTATAAGCAGATGCATAGATGTTTCTTCTGCTGGTAGATTTTAAAACTTGTGAAATAGTAAATTAGTCCCATCGTTTCTTCAGCCATCTGTGGAAGACCAACAAAAATCTTGGGAAATCTTTTCTCTGATCAGTGCCCACGATTTCCATCCATCTGTTACAAGAAACAGTAGCAGCAGCTAAAATGTGTTTGCAAATACTGTTGGACTCTAAACAGTATCGCACAGTTAAACCCCCACCCCCCCAGTACTGCCAGTTCTTTCCTCCATTCATGTTCATCTTCCTTTGCATCTGTCAGTCACCATGTGTCATCACTGGTGTTTTCCTTTTTTCACTTGGGTTTCCATCGGTTCAAGCTGCTTTTCCATACAAATGTGTTACAGAGGAGATTCATAACTGCTGTGTGACTCATTATGCCATTATCTCTGTTACATGGCAAACAAAGCCCACACAAAATAAAAACGCCTGATTCTTTCATAACAGCCCGCAGACCCGAGTGAAGCATTTTCACCTTTATGTTTCAGTTTTTGATTATAACTTCAAAATAATTTTGTGTGTTATTTAAGCTGTTAAAGACACAAAGTGATTGCGTCAAGTTAAATGAAGGAATTGTGTATATCTGGGTCTTTTTAGGGACATTAAGTAGCCACGTTAGTCAACATCGATCATTTTTAGCGTTATATTAGTTTAATAAGCGAGGCGCACGTTCACAGTAGCAGGTTTAATCTCAAGTGTGCATTTGTATCAAAAGTGGCATTAATTACCCGCATCACTCTTGGGATTTTTGTATTTCTTCTTTAAGTGACAAGTCCTCTGTTTGCTCTCTCTCTCTCTCTCTCTTTCTCTCTGTCACTTTCTATTTTGGGAGACTCCCATTTGTTTTTTCCTCCTTAAGTTGCCTCTCTGAATTTCCTTTCCAGGTTGATGCGATAAAGGAAAAGGTGAAAGTCCAATCCATTTTCTAATTATTCTTTTTGACCCTTTCCCCTGTCCTGTAGCCTGTAGTTTGGAGCAGTAAAACTAGTACGAACTGCATGTCCCCTCCCCTCCCGTCCCCTCTCCCATGTCACTCTGCTGCTTCTGACTGTAAATTCCACATCTCCACTAGACCACCTACCAACCCGCGAGACTCCAGAGCGGGGCTCTTCACACCCATCAAGAGCCCTGATCGGCTTGCTGGTGTGTCCGTGACGGCTTGAGTTTTGCCTCAGGCCAGGAATCACAGAACTGATTGGTGAATTGGACACGTAGCTGACAGCTATATTGAAATTAATAACCGATTCAGCTCCTGAGACTTTATGACACTTCAACAGTAATTTTTTGAAGATCTGTTATAGCAGTGTAACGGTAACGGCAACCTCCCGCAGCTGAAAGTAGCTTCAGAGTCTCTCAGTTGGTCTCTGTCAGTCTGCCTCTTAGAGCAAGCCCTTTCACATATTTCTGTCAGACGTGCATCCGAGCCCTCGACTGAAGCCAGCATGCTTATCAGCTCTCCTCGGCCGTGGGTGAATAGTGCCACTCTGCTTAGCTCCCCCTCACCTGCTGTGGTCAGGTCCTTCTTCTGAGATTTGTAGATTAATTCTCATGTTTTACTGTCTCGTACCTCTGCTCAGCTGCGCTCTACTGCTAACAAACAAACTTTATTTCAGGAAGCAGATGTGTTTATACTGTCGATGTTCTAGGTTTGTTTTTTTGTTTTGTTTTTAATAGTCATCTATTTATATCAAATAGCGTGGGAGGATATTTTACTGTTTAACCAGTGGTGCATTAGCATAGACTGCAGCTGAGTGTAATATTAGCATTAGAGGAGCCACAGCGGCTTCATTTTAACAAAGTATTTCTTTTCTGTCGTTTTCTATCTGCCTGTACTTATTTCAGTGCTATAGTTAAAATACTGGTATTAGAAACCATAAACGTTAGTCTGTTACATGCATTTTGAGAGGGGTGTTTCTTTCTGTATGTTTCTTTGAGTTTGCAAAGTGAACTCTCCAAGCGACAAATTGCTTTCGTGGGTCAGGGAATAAAATCTGTAGTCTGGGTGTATCCACTGGGGAGAAAAACTTCAGAACTTGTAATAAAGACCAGCATGCATTTCCCTCCTCCTCCTCCTTTGGTAGCATCAGCTGCACTCAGGCCAGGCTAAGAGACATGTTGTTGGCTGTGCCTGCTTTTTGGAAACGTTGAACTGGCTGCACAGTACCATCTCCTCCACCCTGTCGTTCACACTCCCTCCACTTTGGCTCTCTGCTTCTCTGTCTTTCTCTCATGCACTCCTCAAGAAATATATGACTAAACTGCTGCTTCAGCATGTCTCTAATAAATCAACACACTTTTCTTAAAACGGCCTCTTCACTAGATCGACTGATGTTTTTCTTTTTTACTAGTAAACCAAACAGTATGTAGAGAACTGAACCCAAAACCACCGTGAGAGGAAATCCACCCCCCCCCCTTTTTAAATTTTTATTTTTTAAACATCATTTAGCACAGTTTTAAACTGATCTCATCTGTAATGCACGCTGGCGTAGCCGAGAGCACTGAGGGTAATATCTGAAGTTTCCTGCTGGCTGCTTAATTCTCTGAATCATTTCAACTCTCTTTTGTCCTTCGACTGTCATTGTTGTCTGCCTCTGAGCTGGGTCTAAAACACCAAAGAAAAACTAATAATGCAAAGTTTGAGAAAGTTTACTCTTAAGGCTTTTACATGTTTTAGAGAGCTGTTTACACCCAGGCAGGGAGTTAAAGATAGGATATGCAGCATGTTAGCTGCACAATAAATAATATCAAAGTGAACATCGGATTTTCAGGCGTTAGAAAATGTAGTTTAAAGCCTGAAAAGTCTGGGAGGCATTGTCCAATCACACCTCTTTTCTGGTAAAGGTCGGGTGAGTAGTATTTATAAAAAATAAAAAAAAAAAGGAATTAAGACCCTTCATCGCATGATTGGAAGGAGAAAGCAAGGGGTTATCAATCTATATATATTTACCTTTTCATTTTATTTGACTTAATGTTACGTTTATTTAACTTTGCCTGTATATAATGGCCACTTTTGCCTGTAAAAGTGTTTAAATCCTGTAAACACCCAGTTCTTACCGGTGGGGTTTGGGTTTGTGTTTCAGAACACACTGACTGTTAAGCTAGGAACAAACATGACGGCAGATCCAAGCATGTTGGTTAGTATACGACAGTGACTTTTTTTTAAAAAAGGCATAAAAATGAGGTTAAGTTAAAGAATACATATTCGTAGTGTTCTGGAAGAAAAGCCTGATGTGAGGGTGTTTGCACTGGTGCAGGGTGGGTTCTCTACATACTCACACTTGTCCAACATGTTAGAGTAGATGTTTTGGGTGGCTGGATGGTGGGACCATTATTACCCAGTAGCTGGTTGTCTTTGTCTTCCCTCTTTATTCCCTAATTCGTTTTACAATAAGTGGATGTCCATAAGGTAGAGTGCTGTATAGCGTAGCCAGTAGCTCTGTAGTTGTAGTTATTTCTCTTAGGCTCATTAGCGAAGCCTGCTTCCCGCAGCCTGTTTTTATTTAAATCTGGACAGTAATCGTCTTCGCCTGTCAGGAATGGTCCCATCCGTCAGCCAGTGAAATAACCCAGAGGTCAGTTTTTACAAACCCTTGCTCTTCAAGAGCCCCATCATCTTCACTTTAACTGAAGTGTGACACATCCGCTGTCGTCGTGTGCCCCCCACAGGTGGACAAACTCGAAGCCTCCGAGTCTCTGAGGAAACAGGAAGAGCAGGCTACAGAGTCTCAACCCATTGTTTACGGTAAAAAAGGCCGCATGTTCAAAACTGCATCACCGTAGGGGTTTTTGAGGATAGATTTTAACAGTGTGATCGGAGCTGTGGTGTTTTTAAGTACTCATCTTGGCGTTGTGTTGCAGGCACACCCCAGCTTATGCTCACAGCAGGGCCCAACGTGCCCGTGCCTCCTCAGCAGCCCTACGGCTACAGCTACACAGCAGCACCCGGCTACGGCCAGCCGCCACAGACCGCCTTCGGTTACGGCATGTGAACACCCAACTACCCACATCCTCCCCCACCACAACTCAACCCAACACCTTCCTTCCATCTGTCCTCCCTCCTTTGTGTTCCTCACCAGCTTCCCATGGTCTTCTACTCACAACAGGGGCCACAAGCAAGCAACAGCCCACTCTCGTTTCTGGCACTATTTTTTTATTCTGTCGTCCTGTTCCAAGAGAAAACATTTAACTGCATCGAAGGACTTTTATTTGTATTGTTTGAAAGAAATTGGACCACGTGTTTGTTTTTTTCCACATTCCATATTTATGACTACTTATTAAGATATTTTTGTGTGGTTTTGTTTTGGGGATTTTTTTGTTAATGTTTTTTTTTATTGGTTTATGGAGAAGTGGACTTGCTCAAGCTCAGCAATGAGCCTTTGAAGTAGGTGGAGGAGCATTGGATTTTGCACTCATGAAGAAATTAATGTAGAAGAGCTCTTACTTTTGATGTACTGAACATGTGGACAGCTTACATTGTCTCGTTTGTCTGTATAATGCATTTCATCATTGTATATTCTGAGGAAAAAAGGTTACATATAATATTGAACATATATTGCCATTTCAGTGGCTATAGCTAGCAACACTAAGTAATGATAGTATATTCTGCACAGGCGTGTAGCTTTATGGAGTTTTAAATGCATACAGACGTATGTCACTGTGTGACTGGGAGTGTGTGTGTATGTGTGTGTGTGTGTGTGACCTAAAGGTCTGAATAAGAATTTTAACCCCTCTCTCTCTTGGCCTGTACTGGGCTTCTCCACTCCACCCATCTAGATATTAGCTCTCCCTCATTAGCTCCATGTATTAAGGTGACCTCTTGTGCTGTGTACAGTGCTTGTGTGAGACTGTATCTGTGTATGTGCAAGGACGGGACCACGGCCACCAAACCCCAGGGCCCTTAACTGTACCGTGTGTATGTATTTACTCTGAACCCTTTTCGTGCTGAGGTCCGTGTATGCCAGGTGTTGTGGTGTTCCCCTCGGTCACCGTTACTCTTTTTTTTTTTTCTTTTCCATTTTCCTCCTCGCGTGTACAGATGTGAAGATTTGAAAACTTTTAGATGGAGACCCCCACCTCTCTGTCGTCGATCCCCTCCCCTGTCTTGTTACCTCCTTTGTTAATGCTTAGTGGCAAGAACAAAGAAAGAGGCAGAGGAAGACAGGCTGGTGGAACGTTTAGTGTTTTAATGACAGTTTGATTAGCTCCATAAACACTCCTGTAGGTTGTGTGTTTAGATGGTTATGATGAAGAAATCTACTAAGTCTCCATACATCCAGTTCTCTGTCAAGAATGGTTGGAAATATGAGCCTGTTACTTACCTTGATGTACTTACTTCCTTACATGCTTTAAGCTGTGTGTGTAAAGTGTCATCCTAACCCTGACATAAGTTGACTTCCTTTCTGTTGTCATGCATATTATTAATAAAGGGGATCTGTCATTGATAAGTGGAAGAATATGACTTAATTGAAAGGGAACTACTAGCCTAAATAAAAACTAAAAATTGTATCTTGTCTGTGTGTGAGATGAATTCATAATGTGGCAAAAATGTTGTTTTTCCAATATACATACATAGAAAACCCTTGAGGCTCTTTTCTGAAGTGAGTGGGTTCTGTCATATTTCAGGCCTGCTTATAGCGACGAATAACTGGGTGTGTCTCAGAGGTTGTTGAGGAGAGGTGAAGACTTGGAAAAACCCAGAAGCTATTCTAATGGTTGCTGAACCCACCTCTTGAAGTGTCATAACTTGTCTTTAAAGAGTTAACAGCTCAAATACATGAATACCAGTGTTTTCCATGCTAGTAAACTATTAGTATTTATTGTTACGTTCTTTTACATTTTAACCGACATGAAACATGTTAAATTAGAACATAAATGTGACGGCGGGACCAGATGAGAACTTCGCGCTCGTTCTCGTTTCAATCCAGTGGTCAGGTGATCAGCTCGTGTAGGTCTGGACCTTTCTTTCCACCTGACTGCAGTACTTTTCACTGAGTCCTGTAGCCCTGTAGTAGATTAACAAGAGCACATCAATTTTTTTATTTTTTTTTAATTTAATGCATGCTATTAATTCAATATATTTCTATGGCAGCGATTCATAACAACAGTTGCCTCAAGGCGCTCTACATTGTTAGGTAAAGACCCTACAATCACACAGCTCCCTATGAGCAAGTGCTTGGTGACAGTGGGAAGGAAAAACTCTCTTTTAACAGGAAGAAACCTCCAAGAGAACCAGACTCAGGGAGGGGCAGCTATCTGCTGCAACCTGCTCGGGGTTAGGGAAAAAAAAAAGACACATAAGAGAAAGAGCCAGAGTTTTAAAATAACTAATAATTAAATGCAGAGTGGTGTACAAACACACAGCGAGGTGAGTGAAGAAGAAACACTGTGCATCATGGGAAGCCGCCCCCAGCAGCAGCATAACTAAGGGAGGATTCACGGTCCAGTAATGGAAATTCCATATATACACGTCACGTCTGTTAAACCGCTCGTGCTTACTTGAGCTCCTGAAGTTTCTTCTGTTTGAGTTCATTGAGGCGCAAACGTCTCTGCTGGGCTTCCTTGATCAACCGTTCGGCCTCCTTGAAGGTCTCTTTGCGCTTAGCTGTGGCTAAGATCTCACGCTCCTTTATCTGCTGGCGGATGTCCTGCACTTGCTGCTGCACTTTCTGACGTTGCCTGTCGTTTTGCACCTGCTCTTTGGCCATCTCTTCCTGCTGCACCCTGCGTGGAGAGGGGATTATTAACCAAGCGTCTCTAGATAAATTGAAAATCGGTTTCGAACGGACTTTACTTTAGCAGCCTCTCAAACTCTGCCTTCTCCCGACCCGCCTCCACTGACAGATTGCGCTCTTTGTAGTGAACCTGCTCCACGTGAGCCGCCCTCAGCGTCGCCTCCAGCTGCGCTTTCTTTGCAGCCTGCTCCCTCTCTTTTCTCCTCCACTCTCTCTCTGCAGCGTCCTGGTTCCTGCGAGCACGGAGCTCATCCTTCCAGGCAAACACACGTACACAAGCACAAGTAGCTAAGAACAAATGGAAATTCTGTCACGTTTTAAATCCTAATATATTGCACATCTGTTAGATCCTGACCTGCTCAGCCTTGTAGTCTTTTTCTTTTTTTTGCTGGGCCCTCAAACGGGCAATCTCCAACTCTTTCTCCTTCTTGATTCGCCTTTGCTCCGCTTCGTATTCTGCCTGCTGCTCCTGCAGGGTTAATGAAATGCTCACGTCAAAATGTCAATGTCAGAATTAATATGTCTGTCACATGGCATAGCTTGCTCATCAACAAAGAACAGTGGGCTATTACCTGCTTTTTTTGGAGATACTCCTTCACTCTCATGTCAGCCAGCTTCTCCTCCTCCATCCTCCGCTCCTTTGCCCGCATGGTCTCAGCGTTGATGCGCTTGATCTCCTCTTGCAGAAGCTGTTGCTCCATCCTCTTCTTCTCCAGCACCTGGAGAAAGACATGGGTCAGAGCAGAAACTGAGCGCGGTGTACGTTAACTGCATGTGTGGATGTGTCTCCTGCCTCCGCGTCACCTCGAGATCATCCAGGTTCATTCTCTCCTGGTCCTCTCGTATCTGCCGACTCTCTTTCTCTTTCTTGCCTTCCTCCAATTCTCGGTTCTCCAGGCGTTTCTGAATCTGATCGTAAATTTCCTCCCTTCCCCTGAAATATAAAGCACACACACACACGTGGTGACAGTGCTCCTAGTTGACCTTCATTGCTCATTAGTAGGATTTCTGTGATCTCCCAAACAAAAGAAGTCATCTGGAGAACATGAGCATGACGTTAACCGCAAATAGAGGGTGATTGTGTTTCTGATAGGGCTTTGTTTACTTGACCCTCTGCTGCCTGCGCAGCTCTTCAATCTTGTCAACAGTCTCCAGAGCCTTGCGGCGCTCCGCCTCCATCATGTTGTCCAGACGCCTCTCCTCCTCTGTCAACTCTGCCTGGATCTGCTTCTTCTCCTGGATCTGGGTGTCGCGTTTTGCTTGGCACTGAGCGCCTAGAATCAGCTGAGATGACCACACACACAGGCTGATTATCGTATGTATTTGTATTTTTTTAAAGGTTGGTCATCCACACATCTGCACTTTCTTCCTACCTGGTTGAGCTGTTTGATCTCATCTTCCTGTTCCATCCTTAAAGCATTACTCCGCTCCACCAGGCGCTGTGCACGTTCCCGGGCTTCAATCTCCAGCTCAGTCAGCGGCTGGTTCTGCTTGCGGGACAGGTCTGCCTCATGGATCCTATGTTTCCATTCTTCTGCAGCATTCTGAGTAAAAAGTACATTAAAAATTATTGTTAAATCAGCAGCCTTTTTTGTTGTTGTTGTTTTTAAATTGGAGTCAGGTTTCCTACAAGTTGCTCTTCTTCCTTCCTCTGGTAAGCCTGCCTCAGGGCCTCTCTCTCCTCCTTGAGGAGTAGCCAGGATGTTGAGGTGAGCCGCTTAAACTCAGCTGGTGGAAGCAAGAGGAACTCTCTTGAAGGATCTCTCTGGGGGATCCTGGCATGATGACACGTGGCATAATGTTTCAAAAACTTGGTATACTGTATTAACATCGTCAATAACAATCTGAATAGCCTGAATCACACAAAATGAGCCAGAGGTTTATCACAGAGCAGCACACACTCTTCAGACTCTCGTCATGTTGTATTCAAATGAACTTGTTTCATACTGGCCTACCTCAGATTTCTGATGAGGTCTTTGGTGATGACTTGACTAGTCTCTCCTTCCTTGTTCTTCCATGAACAATCCTTTGCTACGCCTGCTGATTTTACCTGTTTGTCTAACTGCAATGACATCCACACAGAGATTTAGCTCTAATCACCTCCCAAACGCATCCACGACTTCCGTTCTCACTGCAGCTACATGCAGTTTCTGATGATATCTAGGGATATCATTGTGCATAATAAGAGTTGAGCGCTTCCCTCCATTTGTGTGCTTGGACCCACGCTCACCGATTTCTGGTTCCCAAACAGATCTTCATCCACCCGAGAGCGGGGAGCCAGTGTGCGGTACCGGCCGAGGTAAATTTTGCCCCTGGAAGACGTGGAACTCGAGCCAAGTCTCTGCGGTGCAGTGATCAGCAGATAACTGTCATGCATTTGAACCCTGGGATTTAGCATAGAAGCGTAGCCTTTTTTATTTTTAACATAACACTTACCATAGTTCTCGGTTACTGTGGGTCAGTGAAACAGACTATATATTTGTTATTTCTAAAAAAAAAAAAGGACTAAACTCTTACTGTTATACTTTGCTCTTAGATAACTTCAACCTAGCTCAAATAATTGACTTTCGCTCATAGGACAACGACTTTGAAATGTTTGTTTACCCGTTGCCATGGGAACGGGAGGAAGGGATGAATCGTCATCAATTTGAAACTTCTGGTCACATGTTAATGAACCCTAAATCACTTCGATTTCTACTTTCCATAACACTTTGACACAACAAAAAATGTTCTCATGTATTTTGAAGACCTAGAATGTAACTTTGCCTGTTTCTTTGGGTCAGCTTCTTTTGTTTAAATGTGCTCTATCTTAGAAATAAAATAGACGTGACAGTCAACACAGTAGTACAATAGTGCAATTTTGAGGTATACTACGCGTATACGCACATATTAATTAAAAATAACAATAATAATAATTAATTTAAGAACTCCATGGGCTGGATACTGAATGTAGAAGATCGTAACTAAGTATCGATCCTATCACGCTAGTGTGGAGTCCAATACCAGCGTTTCTATTGATACTATCGATAGTTGGATCGATTCGCCCATCTCTACTGCAAAGATGGAGGTAGGAGTAAAAAACAACAAACTTCCCGGAAAAGACGCTTTTTAAAACCTTATTTTCAGGCAAAGACACAGAGCAGCGAATGGGGTTTTAAGATTTAACTGGTGCTGCTAAATATGTAGCTGTAATGTTCTGTAAATTTAGCTAATGTTTCAAAATATCTGCCCAAGATAAGTGCCCAACAGCGTTACCGACACGGCTGCCAAGTAACAAAACTTACTCAGACAATGTTATTGGCTTATTAAACAGTGGCTTAGTAACACAGCTACCTGGTAAAATGATACACTGGCCGATATGTAGAAATGTGAACGTCAACTTGAATACAGAGGAAAAGTGCTAACACTAACAGCGCTAACAAGCTAGCTCATTCCGTGGAAATACTCGTAGTTAGTTAGGTTTAAATTACAGCTTATGTCGTTATGTGCTATTTAATTTCATATTGTCATTGCCGCAGTTATATGGACCATCGTCTGGCCACAGCACCGTGTTATACCCTACCACCACCATCGGGTTTCGTGGCTGGGCGGTGCTAGTTAGCCCACATGATGCGGATATTTTGCACACAAAAAATCCTTCAGCCCCGAAATGAACTGAACTTCAGAGCGAACTCAGTCCAAACTCGGGGAAAGTTAATCTGCGAGATTTCACGCGTACACGGAAAAGCTGCGGTGGACACACCGAGGTTCCTGCAGGTATATTTACATTACAGATTTTGGTTTTGTAGATTACACTTATATGCTCATATTTTGGCCTGACGTGTTGTGCACGCTGGAACTGTATTAACCACAACCCTCTTGTGCAATAGCAGATTTGTGGACAACCACAAATACTGTGGTCTCCCTCCTGAACGTGTGCGTGTGTCTCATTTCTTTTTGCTGATGAGGATCACACACCTCTCCATTTGGATAGGAGCCTCCCCCTGGTGTGCAGCAGCTATTGGACTCCAAAGTAAATCATTAAACACATCAGTCTGAGGACTCCTGTCATGACATTATCAGATAGATAAACAGCAACAAGAAAATAACACTTAATAAAACAGGACATCTGCCTGAAGGACACAGCAGATCACTCTCAGGGATCAGTGTAACAAACTGATGGTCTCCTCCTCTGGCCCTCGTGAGGCTAGCCTGCAGCGCAGGGTAGCCGCCATGATTCAATCAGCTTCAGGGTGTAGAAGTTGACCATTAACCTCCGGCGCTGATTGCAAACACTTCTTTGCTTGTAAGCAGCTGCCTGTGTGCAGTGGATCCTGAAGCAAAGTTCACTGCTACAGGCTGCAAAAGGCAGGAGCTCGCCACCTTCTCAGCTCTGTGGAAGCTGCTTTCCGAGTGTTTTAGGACTGAGCTGCAACCATGGCTACCTCAGGTTATGGATACTACAGAAGTACGATATTTCTGGCCATGTTTGTGGGCTACACATTGTACTACTTCAACAGAAAGACGTTCTCCTTCGTGATGCCTTCTGTAATGCAAGAGATCACGCTGGATAAGGACGATCTGGGTACGTCAGTACTATAAACATGTACCTTCTATAAATGCGATGATGTGCCTTTACAACAATCTTGCAGTAAGTTGTTTGTTTGTTTTTTCCCTCTGTATGTGCGCTCCTCTTTGCTCAGGTATGATCACCAGCAGTCAATCTTTGGCCTATGCTATCAGTAAGTTCATCAGCGGCATCCTGTCAGACCAAATCAGCGCCCGCTGGCTCTTCTCCATTGGCCTGTTCATGGTGGGAGGCATCAACGTGATCTTCTCTTGGTCCTCCACTGTCGCTGTCTTCTCTGCCCTCTGGTTTCTCAACGGTCTGGGCCAAGGCCTGGGCTGGCCTCCCTGTGGCAGGGTGCTGCGCAAGGTATATGACCTGGTACCCTGTAATTCAAATTGAGTTTAAAATTTAAGTTTACAAAGCGCAAACAGACACTGCAGTGGGAAAATACAGAATGAGCTAGTAAAGTAAAGCAAGTAAACCGGATGAAATAATTAAATGGATCTAAAACTGTTTGTATTCTCTATACGATCTGGAATGAACTGGAAACTGATGCTAGATCCCAACTAATTTATCATCCCAACTAATATTTTTCCCTCTTTTCCTCCGTCAGTGGTTCGAGCCCTCTCAGTTCGGGACGTGGTGGGCAATTCTGTCGTGCAGCATGAATCTGGCCGGCAGTTTGGGCCCCATCGTTGCCACCGTGCTGTCGCAGAGTTACAGCTGGAGGGCGATACTGTCCGCCTCTGGAATGATTTGCGTCGTTGCCTCATTTGTTTGCCTGCTGGTAATCAAGAACGAGCCCAAGGATGTGGGGCTGCCCAACATAGAGGTGTCGGCAAAGAAGAGCAAAGGCGGTGAGTCTGACTCTTAGTGAGGCACAATCAGAAACTGGTTTGAACCGCTGCTCTTTCTCTGAATCTTGTTAACACGTAGACAATGCTCCGATAGCACCTGAACACACACACGGACATGTGTGTGTTGTCTAACGGCATGGGCTTTGAGTGCTGAGACTAAAGATCAGTAACTCTGTGGACTTTGCACTCAGTGTGTCCCTCACATGAAACCAGCTCATGCAAAGTGTGAACACAGGATGTGATGCATTATTCTTTTTAAAACTGAGGAGTGCTCCATCACCACATCAGTCACATCTGTGCTCGTGGTATTCAAAAAGAGGTCTTCTGTCTGCTTCCTGTTCAGGATCCTCAAGCAATGAAAGCACCCTGTCTGAGTTTCTCCTGTCCCCCTACCTGTGGCTGCTGTCCGTCTCCTACCTGGTGGTGTTTGGGGTGAAGACTGCCTGCACTGACTGGGGCCAGCTGTTTCTCATTCAGGACAAGGGCCAGTCTACACTTATGGGTATGGATGAGGGGAAGAGCAGTCGCCTCTGGAGTCAGCTTTGAAATAAAGAGTTAAACTCACAGTATTCCTTTTCTTAGGTAGCTCATACATGAGTGCCCTGGAGGTTGGAGGGTTGGTGGGCAGTCTGGCTGCAGGTTACCTCTCTGACAAAGCTGTGGCCAAAGTGAGTTTGTTTTTTTAAATATGAGTCATTATTTGATCCAAGATTGTGGTCAATAACAGCCTGTTTAATGTAGAGGGAATTGGACTAGAAAGTGTTTTAACCTTTGAATATTTCAGTGTTATGTTTTGGAATCTGCTTCTGTTTGCTTTCTCTCAGAAATGAACTAAATACTCATAAAAACAACTTTTCATTACTTCAGACAAAACTCCCCAGCCTGTCTGCACTTTCTTCATCATTTTATGAGTTAAAGGGATAAAAATCGATAGAAACACACCCCTAACTGGGCAGTCAGTGTTATGTGATTCAGCTTATAGCCAGGAAATACAACACCTCACAGTGTTTTCTTCATGTGCAGCAAGGGATGAGACTGTACGGTAATCCCCGCCACTTCATCCTGATCTGCATGATGGCAGGAATGTTTGTGTCCATGTACCTGTTCAGACTCACCGTTACTCCTGACAGCTCAAAGGTAACACCGACACATTAATTCCCGTTACTCGTTCTTCCTGCACAGCAGGTGCCAGACTTCAGTATCCCATTTTTATCTCTCCTCTGTACATTAAGGTGTGGATACTCGGCTTGGGTGCTGCCT
>VOQK01025726.1:601-12325 GCA_015052645.1 Benitochromis conjunctus | reverse complement strand
TCCCCCCCCCCTTTCTGTTGCCCCCCCCCCCCCCCCCCCCGGGAAAAAAGCAGTGTTTGCTTATGTTACCAGTAAAGGATTTATTTACTGTCCTGAATAAGTCAATTCAGAGTTTGGCAGGGTGTTTTCCAACTTCAGAGAAAACTCAGTCACATGACGCACATCTTTTGCATTAAGGGCTGATTGGGAGATGGTTCTGGCTCCAGATTTAAAAAATGGAAACTGTAACATCTCTTGTCATCTACTATTTTGTGATGCAACATTAAGCTCAGCCGATGAATATGCCCGTAGTCATCAGCACTGCTCGCTGGCTGTGTCTAATGTTTATAAATGCTTACACTGTATGAACCCAGGCCAGAGTGGTTTGGCAGCGAGTTCATTTGTTTCAAAATGACAGCGATGTGCATGCAGCGTGACTACTTGTCTCTTCTTTTGACATCCCTGAGCTTCTCTTCGTAATGCTATATGAAAACAAATGATATATTGCAGCCTGTGCATTGTTTCATGTGATGTGAAATGCTGAACGTATTTCAAACGGGTGCATTATGCTTTATACATTTGATTTATTTATTTTTTCTCCCTACAATAGTTTAACTGAAATGTGCGTGGTGTAACTCATTGTGTTTCAGAGATATTGTCATCTAGACGCAGTATAGCACACTTTTATTAAATTAAAGCCCACCTTCAGCAGGCTGTGCACTGTGCTTCTGATTAAAGAACAGAGATTTGTTCTTGTCCCATACAGTGAAGCTTCATATGCAGCAGGAGGGACACACGAGGAAATTCTGTATTAATTCCATATGCCTAATTTAATTTGAGAGTTGGCTGTCAAACTGATTTGAGATATAATGGCTACATTGGCTTGCTAGCTAGATTGCCTTGCCTGCCTTGTAATACATTTACTTGTCAGCGTTTGGACACCTGAGTGTAAAACATTGATGGCTGAAGTGATCTGTTGCCCATATCTCCTTTACCTGCTGTATATCACGTGTGTTCCTGTGCAGGCCGACTAGAGCAAATGTATTACAACAATTGACATAACGGTGTGAATTAAAAAACAAAAACATGCTGACGGAGAACTTGGCTTCGTTTTTCTCTTGCAGGCATGATCAAACTGGTGTCCAAACACAGAGCACAGCTGATTTACACACGTAACACCAAGGGTGGAGATGAGGAGGCAGCCGCAGAGAAGGCATAATCAGGTACCACAGCAGCATCTCTACACGTCTCTATTTTATTATTGTGTTTATTTTTAATTTTTACTAACCTGCAGTCTTTGTTTCTTGCAGGTTCCCCTGTTTGTTTCCTGTGATGAGCTGTTTGTAATGAAAGGTGGAATAAATATGTAAAGACAAAACCTTTGCACTTGTTTTACTTTTATTGTTTGTCTGTTTTTAACCAGCTAAGAAGAAGTGGATAAAAATTCCTAGTGTATTCATGATATGGTCGGGTGGTCACTGGATATCAGATAAACATTATGTTGGATTTAAAAATATTTCAGTTAAGCAAAAATGTTAAGATTGGCTAAAACAAAGAGTAAAAAGATGAGGATAGTAACTAGAGTATTCATCCACGTAATACTTATAATAACGTTAAGATGTTTTGCGTCTGTGTAGTTGTTTCCTGGTGCCTGATAAAGTGTGGTTTTGTTTACCACCTCCACTGCCTAGTTGCTCCCTGAAGTTAAAATGAGTTAACTTAAGTGGATTAATGTCAGTAAGGGGCAATAAATTAGTTTTAGTCCGTTTTGAATCCTGATACTAAAACAAAAGCTTGTCATAGGAAGTGTTACTTATATCTGATGACTTTGTTAACAAACATCAGGTGCATCATAAATGAATAAACACTGGAGCAGGTTAGTGTGGCAACATTATTCACAGTCTTCTTAAACTCTAAGGTTTTCTTTTTTCTCTAATTGGTTTTACATAACCAAGCGGCATGAAGCCATTCTAATCTAGCAGTGTAGAGAGATTAAGAGCTTTCCAGCTATCTGTTCAAAACTGCACACAAGGGGAGAATTTTACAGATTCAAAGGCCTCTGCTGCTGAGGTGCTTTCATACCCCATTTACTGTGCCGTGTTCATTTTGTCACCCGGTAAATTTAAAGAGGCATTCTGATTCAGTTGTCCCATGTTTTCAGTGTTAGATGGATCATTTCTAATTTGGCCGCGTAGATTTTGCACTTTGTCTTCAGCTTGTCTGTTACCAGCCACCGGCAGCGAAAGGTTATGAGATATTGATAGGAGTGAAATGAAGAAGCTATCTTCACTGTCACCGTTTGCTCGGGGCATAAGATAATGCAGGAGTCCTGTGATGGATGCTGTCAGGTGCTCCTTTGTCACTGCGCACCACCACCTCCAGCACCAGCCACATAAATATGCTGCAGGTTTAACGCCGCTGACAGATGCAGTCCTCCAACATGAGCTCAGAACACAAACAGAGCCGCCTGTCAGTACACATGGTGAAACAGCAGTGTCTGTTTAACACCTGCTATTGCTGGAGTTTTCCACCAACAAGCTGAACTCCCATAATTTCTCTTTATGAGGTTTGCAGCTTGATTAACTAGATTAAAGTAGCTATTTGTTTTGTAAGGCAGTGTGTTGGAACATTTTCATAATTAAGAGTGCGCTGCTCGACACTTTGATAGTGTTCTTGGCTATGTAGCCTTTGATTCCTGTATAATTTCGGGTCATGCAATCAGTGTTTCACAGAAAGTGACAGTAATCAGTGATTTAATCATTCCCCCACTGTGTCGCGTACAATTATTGTGCCAGCTCAGTGAATTCCTATTTTCGTTTGCTTATGAATATGCCTGCACTGGGCCTGAGTGCTCTAGACATATGAAAGGGGCTGTAAATGACGTTTACCTAAGGTCCGCTTATTCTTTCACATTCAAAGTCACATTAAATAAAAGTAATTAATTAGTAAAGACGGAGTTTAAAATACGACGTGGCGTTACAATCCTTTAAGGAATGTGTTAACGTCAAGGAATAATAATTAATTGTTTCTATTGGCTAACCATGTCATATGTCCCGCCCCGCTTCTTAGTTTGCGCATGCCCAGACAAGATGTATACGGCCCTTCTCCTCAGCTACGTCCATCCTGTACGCTCGTTGGGCTTTGACAAAAATAGATGGTAAACATGGTAATGAATTGTCGCTGTTTGATAATAACAACAGTAATAATAATAATAATAATTTTATGTATAATTTATGGTTGTTTGCGCCACAAAAAGAAGACACAAAAAATCCGTGAAGAAAAAGTCAAATTATTATCTAAAAAAAAAAAAAACGTAATAAATCTAAATTTCATTTATTAAGTTATTTTCTCAACATTTCGACTTAGTAAGGATAACACCTAACCTAACCGTAACCCTTGCCATAAGTTTGAGTTATTAAATTGAAACATCGAGATAATTAACCCGAGATTTTTAGGACGGATTTTTTTAAACAGCGGCGGAAACAAAACAAGCTTCTTCATTAACTCATTACTAACATCTTCGAACTGTAAAGACGTGCAGATTATACACCGAATTACGAATAAAATAAGTTGTAGTATTTCCTCAACTGATATATTTATCACGCAAATAATGGTTAGTCCCGGGTCCACCTAGCTAATGCTATGTGGACAAATTTGTTTGCTGTCATTGTCAGCACTGCTTTCTTGCAGGTTTGCTTGTTCTTCAGCATTTCCTGCATTTCACAATTTTTCTGTTTTGATTGTAGTAAAACTAAGAAAGAAACTAGTAAATATTTGTTGTGCAATAATCTTTGAAAAACTTTAGTATTATAATGAAAATATAAAGTTAAAGTAAAAAATAATCATAAATAGCCCACTGCAGAGTGATTATGTTGTGAAAGGTTTTAATTATTTACACTCATTATTGTTTATACTAAATAATAATGCTATACTTAACAGGCTGTGCCTCCTTCATCAACTAGGTTTAAATAATTGCTCAATTATTGTTCAAAAATGGCTCGTTTGACAGTAAAAGTTGCCAATCTTTGGGTAGGCATGATAATCTCATGCTTCCTTATTTGTGCCTGAATTTCAAACACCCTACATCCTGTACTCCTGTTTGCAGCCTCACCCTATGGAAACATTTTGCCAGGTGAATTCTGGTCTGACTGGAAAGATGTTCACAGATCACGATCAGTGCATCTGGAAGCTTTTTTAGCACTATGTGGAACAACTCACACCTTCATTCATGGTAAGCAGGGAGTTTACTGGCAGGTAGGTCAGTTTATAAAACTGAGTTTGAGATGTCACAATGAGAAGAACACAGGTGTAACCTTTAAATTAATGTGTTCCATATTAATTACAAGCACCTTCCTTTTCCTTGGTTTTGTGGCATGATTAAGTGGTCTAACAGGCTGATTGGTGAACAGTAGTGCTGTGTGATACTGCAAATTCTTGTATAGATATGATACTGAGTAAATACAGGGCCAGTATTGCAGATACTGATACTTTCAACCCTTAACAGCAGCTTATATTGGGGAGGGCAGTGTGTCATGATTTATAAGATGGATCATCATCAATTTTCAAATTCTTTCAGCTTTTCATGTATTTGGAAACTGTGTTTTTGGAAAGAATGTAAATGTGCCCGTCAGCTTCTGTTGTTTAAATGTGTTATAGGTTATAAGTAAAATAGACGTGAAAGTCGGCAAGGTTCAGAGTATTTTTCATAGTGCATGTTTGAGGTATATTTTTTCATTTTCAAAAACATAATTTATTTGAGACAATTCAGTAAGCTACATACTGAACTTAGATTATAGAAAAACAGCATAGATCCTATCACATTAGTATTGATTTGATACCAATACCAGCGTTGGTATTGATACTATTGATATATGGGTTGATCTGCCCACCCCTAGCGAACGGCACTACTGTACAGCAGACAGTTACAGAGGTTGGCTGGTTCAGTTTTTCTTAATGACTTGCAGCCTTTAGTGAGTTTCAGTTTCTTTCGTCTGCATGAAAATGTATGATTCCAAAGTGCAGAACAGCAAGGTTTAAAAACACCTTTGTTCTGGCACCCATCACTCAGATGAACAAATTGTAGCTTTGTTACTTATGTAGGATAAATGATTCCCCAAATTAATTATTAGTTTGTGCTATGTGTGTGTTGAGTCTGTATTGAAGGGTGCATGTGAGTGTGGATGACTCACACCTGCAGAACAAACCTACCTAAAGGTACAAATAAATTAACCTGAACCTGAATGTGTAAATCACTATTCTATAGAGCTACACTAATACTTTTAATTTGATATGTCAAAGGTCTGTGCCACTACATCTGCTACATCTCTAAATCAATTTTTCCTATTTTTGTTCAGGCACAGACATCTCTCCTATGTCTTCCTTAGAGTACAATATTAGCATTTAGCTCCAAGGCTGGTCCTTTAAACCTATCACTATAGATAACTTTCAGTTTAACAGCACATCAAGTGGCTGTCCCTGTTTAATCGAGGTTGTCTTCACAGTGTTCTCACTCAGTGTGCCACTTCCTATCATCAAATGTTGGCACACACACAAACAGAGTATATGTAAATGTTTCACAATGAAATGTGTTATCCTCAATTTAAAAACACTTTGCATTTTTCATACTTGCTATATCGCTGTCATATTAAAGGATGACCTTGAGTTATTGAAATGTATTTACATACATAGCTACAGTTAAAAAAAAACCCTCACTGATATATTCAAGGACCATAAAACAATTTCCACATCAGGAACCACAAGTTTGCTGCGCTTGCTGAACGTCCGCCTCTCTCACTTACCGACTGCCCTCTTCAAGGTCCACCCTTCCTGCTGTCACCCAGCAGAGCTACAGTATCTGAAAGACCAGCTTCACTTCATACTGAGAGGCATGACTGAAGTCTCAAATTAGACAGCGCTGCTTCAAGCCCTGGGTTGGGCAGTGAAAGTGACTCAGTGGATTGCATGACAAACAAATGCTCTGTTCATTATGTGATGGTTCTGTGTGTGTGTGTGTGTGTGCGTGCGTGTGTGTGCGTGCGTGTGTGTGCATGTGAGAGAGAGAGAGAGAGAGAGAGAGAGCCTTTCCACTCATGGTTAATACTCCTCTCTCACACTCGCTCTCTCACACATACTCTGATGATATTCAAATATCTGTACGGCTAAAAAGGCAGAGGGAGTCAGAGCTCAGAGTCGAAGTGGGAATGCAGGCGAGTGGGAGCGCCGTCTCGTGGTGATTATTCAGGGCACTTCCATAGCTGGATTTATGGCACGCAGCTGTTGAGTGGCTGACAGACGCGTGAGGAGCTCAAGCGCTGCTGCTTCTCAAGCTGCTTGTACCAGCCCGAGCTCTGCTTACTGTTGCATAGGAAAGAGGACTGCTGTGCCTCCACACAGATCGGTGAGTACTCTGCCCCCGATTCGACATTTACCCATTTGGTAATTTTATTTTATTTATTTTTTTATTTTATTTTATAGCCTTCTCTTAGTGTAAAGTTAAAGTGTTTTATTAAGGTAACCTTTCACCTACTGCACATATTTTTCAGTTTCTGTCCTTCTGTACTTCTCACATTTAGCTCAGCTTACTTTTCAGTCCTCAAAGAGGCAGTTTTGGATTAGAAAACAGTGTTTTTAGTCAGCTTTCAGTCAGCCAGTTGCCCTGTGTTTTAACCATACATGGGTAACAATGCTGAAATGCTAAACTAACTGTGCAAAAGAGCGACTCACTAATGTTTTCCGTGTGTTCTGAGAAATCCTCCAGTCTCTTTGTAATATTCATTAGATATACCTGGGCGGGTTTGTGTCTCTGTGCATTTTCTCTGGTGCTTTTTTTATATTTAGTTCACAATGCTGTGTCCTATTTATAGAAGTTAAGGCATCACAGCGAAGTGGAGACATGACGCCAGCCTCCTTACTACGCACAGACAGGCAGAAACCCTTGGCACTGTTGTCAGTTTCTGATCAAACGGTGTTACTCTGCAGTCCTTCCTCCACCTTAAAGCGTTTTGAGCTTTTCTAACTTGTGCAACTTGTGACATTTTGTCAGGTCAAGCCTTGGCTCAGAGGAGAGCCTGGATTTTCAATTACAGCCGGACCCCATAGACTGAAAGGTAGAAGTTAGCCTGTCCGACCTGGCCCACTAACTCTGATTCAGAGGTCAGAGACAGAGCCAGGGAGTAAGCATCATATGCTTAAGGTTATTTGAGAGGATGCCCTAGGATAAATTAACCTGCCTGGAGCAGAAGATTGTATTAGAGCTCTCTGCTACTTTATAATTTTTTTGTAGTTGTTTCCACTGTAGAGTATCTGTGACAATTTATATTTAGAAGCAATCAAAAGGACACTTAGGAAATAAAGACCTGACAAAAACATTTTTCTCTCTAAGTCAGATTGAATTTCCGACCATAAATTGAGCATTCCTGGCCCTTCCAGCGAAGCTGTTCAGGGACTGTTTATGTGGGTTGCTATGGAAGTCTGTGGTGGTGGTAAGCACAGAAACTGGAAGCTGGAAGACGCCCTTTAAAGATCTGTGCTCAAAGCTGCTTTCTCCTCGTGCTGCTGACAGTCTCTTAATGCTTTCATTTAAAGTAATTAGACTGAACTAGATCAAATTCATTAACATCATAATGAACAGAGCCAGAGCTCTTTCACTCTCACTGCTCATTTGCCCAAAAAGTATAAAAGAGTTGAGCCGATCAACATGTTAACACACAATAGATCCGAGGATCTGAGGCTGTTAATAGATACAGTGCGGGGATATTGGAATTAGTCAATTAAACAGTGTCTGGCTGCTCTGGCTCCCTTTTTTTTATTTTTTCAAGCCTCAGAGGAGATCTCCCTTCAACAACAGGCACTCCCAACTACTGCTAAAAGTTGCTGTTCCTCTGCTGCATTGCTGACATTTAATTTATTATGATGATTTATTCTTACAGTTGTGATAATACATAAAAATGGGGTGATATAGGGACAAAAAAAAAAAAGATTATTTAACACAAGTTTTCCTTATCAAGTCTGATTTTTCCTTCTTTTTGCAGGCAACGTTTATTTGTTTGATTGTGAAATAAAGGCTATTCATCACAGCCAGGCTTGCAGGCCATGTGACCTGTGGTCATAGAAATACTATCAGCCTTTTGTGCCACGGTGCTTTCTCCCTGTGTTTACAGCACACAGCAAGGATCAACCCGCTTTGCTTTATTATCAGTGTCTGTGAAACACGTTCTCCTGGACCTCAGAGAGCTCAGACCACTTGCAGAGAGCGTGTTTGCTTTCATTCATCACTCCTTGGTGTGAGGGTGGAACAATGTTTACCTTCATTATTTACAGCAGCACAACTCCTCTGCTTGTACAGTTTGTCACTGTATGCTCAGCTCATCTTCCCCTGCCTGCATCATCATCATCATCGGGCCTGGGGGAGTTAAAGCGGGATAATGTGCTCGGCTGAACATCTGGTAATGTCAGGAAGAATTGCTTTTGGGCTTGAAAAGTGGCTCTTTTAACATGATGGAAAATGTTTTTGCTGTGACATTAAGATGTAACATCTGTCTTGTATGTAAATCAGCTGGGCTTCTTTCATCTGGGCCCTGTCGAGTTCAGAAAGCACAGCTGAGACAACCCAGATACATCTGTGTTCAGATAACTTTTTTCCCATAAAGCTGAAATGTGGTGGCTCTGAAGAACTGATGAATATTAAGAGCAGTTTGTAGCTCAGAGAGATCTTCATTCTGTCTTTGTGTTACTGCTTCTTTTGCCTGTTTCATTGATTCATAATAATCTTTAACTGACAGCATTTTCTTCAGGCTCACTCCTCGATGAAAGCAGCATTCTCCACAGCCTGCCCCTGGTTATTAATGCAGATTAATCAATAGAAAGTAACACCACTCCTCTCTCTGCAGCTCTCTCAGGCTGTGTACTCTTTGGCTCCGCTGTACTCGAACCACTGTGAAATCTCCCCCTGAGGTTCTCTCTTGTCACTGTGTCAGATGGTCCAAATGTGCTGACTGGGGGGCTCGCTCGCAGGTTCTGCAGTCCTGCAGTTTGGTAGGCTGTCACGTGAACTGAATACAGAAAATGACCGTTGTGTCATAACTTATAGAACCGGCTGTGGTTTGAAATATGCTGACTTTCATCAACTTGGTTTTTGTCACTGTTGGTCTGCTGCTGTGTAGCCAGAAAACACAGCCTCAGCTCTGGAATAAATACCATTTTTCCTTAGCCTTTTTTAAAATACTGCTGGAAATTCTGTCAAGTTTTCCACTGGTGCACAGAGCCAGCTATCCAGTAGCGGTGTGTGTGAGCTTTGGGCTCATGAATCATACTGTAGACTGTTAGACAAGGCGTTACATGTGCTGTATGTACATTGTATGCATGTAGTGAAGCATAACAACTGGAAAAGTATTGAAATAGACCTTGAGGACCTGGATTCTGCAGAACTGTCACACAGAAGCAAAGCTAAAGTCTCAATTTAGTAATCAGTTAGAGTCTAATTCCCACATAAAACATATTTTTAACATGCTTTAGTATATGACAATATCATAATGATTTGGGTTTCTGAATTCATTTTCTAACTCTTTTGAGTGGTAGCATTCATGGGAATAATATACAGCCTTTTTAACCCTCTGTGGTCTATTGACGCGCCGGCGCGTCACACCAAGATCGGCGATTAAAAAGGGGCGTGGCATGGGGGCGGGGCCGCAATGCGATTCCGTTTTGATTTGTGTTGACAGTGCATATTGCCCTAGACCCCAGAGGGTTAAAAAGGGTTTTCACAGGACTCTATGAAGTCCTGTGAAAAACTGATCAGGTATTAGGACTTCAGGCTTCCTCAATAGGAGTTGTGGGCCCTGTAGATTGACAGTTGTTTGCAGCATTGCTTCAGTTCATTCAGGTTTCTTTATGCACAGCTCTCTTAAAGTCCCACCACAGCATTTCAGTCAGGTTTAGGTCTGGCCTTTGACTGGATCATTGCAGCACCTTGATTCTTTTTTCTGTCATTCTGTCAATTTGTTCCTGTGCTTGGGATCATTGTCCTGTTGCATGACCCAATTTGGGCAAAGCTTTAGCTGTCTGTCAGACGGACCCACATTTGACAATACTTTGGTATGGGCAGCACAGGATTAATGGTTGCCTCTCTTTCTGTGTTAGCCCCGAGATAGACTAGAGACCTGTCCAGGGTGTACCCTGCCGCTCACCCTATTGACAGCTAGGATAGGCTCCAGCCTCTCCGCATATTGGAAAAGTGGAGGAAGATGGATGGATGGATACTCTGGTTAATGGGTACCTCAATGACTGCAAGGTGCTCAGGTCCGGTGGATGCAAAACAAGCCCACATCACCAGCCTTCCAGCACCATGCTTGAAAGTTGTGATGAGGCGTTTGTGCAGACATGTTGTGTTTGGGTTTCTCCAAGTCTGGTGCTGTGCATTATGTCCAAAAATCTCCACTTCAATCTCCTCTGTATAAAGGATTGTTCCAGAAGTGGTTTGGTTTCTTCAGATGAATCTTTGTAAACGTAAGCAATCCTGCTATAATACTTTTAGAGAAAAGAGGGTTATTCCTAGCAGCCCTCCCAAACAACCCTTTATGAACTTTAACATTTATCATGCTGAGGTGTGTAGAGTCTGACCTGTAGCTCTTAGATTTCTTGGAGTTTCTCTGAGAAATTGCACTTTTTGATTTTGGGTTGAATTTGCTGGAACATCCAATCCTGGGAAGCTTGGCAGTAGGCTTGAATGTTTTCCACTTGTGAAGATTTTTTCTCACTATAGAATGATGGAATATATATTGTTTGGACATGGCCTTTATAACCCTTTCCAGATTGATGGGCAGCAACAGTTCCTTTTTTAACTAAGAAAAAGAGATCCCAACTCTATGAGAAGGAAAACAAAATAAAGCTCTATTTTCTGTTGCCCTCATTGTAGAGGGTATAATTTCTATTGAGAGCTCCAGCAGATTTTTCTTAATGTACAGGCTGTGATCAACTGACCTGCTGCTCTTTGTGTATGCTCACAACTGAATTCAACAAAATGTTAACAGATGGTCATGAGTTGTCCTTTATGTCAATCCTCTACACTGATAGTATACTGTTTGTGTTGTCTTTTTTCCCCACACAGGATAAAGTTGGTATGAAGGTTTAATTCTGTGAATGAATCTAAGCACCATCACCTTAACTTCAAATTAATCTCTGCTACCCTTTATTTAACTGAACTCTGCCCATGAGCACCACAGCCACTGTGCACCAGTCACACACACTTTAAAGCCATCATAGTACAGCAAACTAACTAGTTTATCCTGCAGTAACCTGCAGAGTATTTTCATGCAGCCTATAAATAACACAGTTAGTCAACCTCAGTTTGTTTTGCAGAACATTTCACTATATGAAAAAAACATAATGTCACATGTACAGGCTAAAAATCTGATTTAAAAACATGAGGGCTTGCGTGTAAGCTTTGCATTTACAGTTTGTCACATACTACTGAGCGAGCAGTCTTTACCTTTAAATCTAACCTCTCTTCTTCCTCTCCTATCCTGTCTTTCTTATCTTTCTCCATCTCTGAGTGGAGTTAGCACTCTTTCTTTTCTCTCCCTGTGAAACACCGCAGTTGGACCTTTAGCTAGCAACACATTGTGCGACAAAATGCACACAAACAATTTGTGTGTTTGCTGATGTTTTCTGAGCTGATAGAAACGTCCATCCATCCATCTTCTTCTGCTTATCCGGGGCCGGGTCAAGGGGGCAGCAGCCCAAGCAGAG
>VOQK01025724.1:18768-33927 GCA_015052645.1 Benitochromis conjunctus | reverse complement strand
TGCGTGCGCGCGCGTGTTTGTGTGTGTGTGTGTGGGTGTGTGTGTTTGTGTTTTGTGTGTGTGTGTGTATGTGTGTGTGTGTGTGTGTGTGTGTGTGTGTGTGTGTGTGTGTGTGTGTGTGTACGTGTACTGCTGGAGCATTTTTAATGGATTGTTTGACTATTCATTGATTGTTTTACATCACAGAAGTTTCTCTCAGCCCTTTAGATAGCACTCATAGACAGTAAGAAACAGAAAACATGGATGAACTTTCCAGGTCAGAAAAATGTGCCTTAAACTTACATTTTATCTGAAGGCCACCAGATGGCAATAGCTGTGATTGCAAAAAGACTTCTGGTCCTATAGAAGTGTATGGGAAAACAGCTTTCTGTCTTGACCTCTGCAAAGACTTTCCTGTTACGTTTATGGGCTCAGACACTTGTTTTGGATCATAATCAAGAAAAAAATTAATCTGTTTTGAAAATTTTGGTGATGCTGTGTTTCCAAAAGAAACCGTGTGCTCATTTGCTAGTGGTTTGTCAGTAACAAGTCAGTAGCCAATGAGCATGCGGTTTCACAGCCATATCCACCCTCCCTATCCGGTCATCGTAAGCCTTCAAAACAGGGTTTCACAGTCGACAAAACTCACTGGCATCAGCATCACGTGGCGTCGTTCACATTTTCTTTCTCATTTAGTTAAAGCATTTAGGTTACCTTACCTAAATGACATCTATACATTTTCCTGTCATTTTTTTACCATTTAATAAACAAAACTGAAATGAAACCCCCCTCTATATTTATTTATCACTGTGTTGGTAGGTGGTAGGTTAGAGCCTTATATGCAGCAGCATCCCCACCGCTGAGTCAAGCCTTGCAGTTTCAACCCTAGCCAAAGATATCTGGTTAAAATTAAAATTAAAAAACTTAAATGTAAATATGTCTGTGAAGGTTCTCAGTCATCCAGGTCATCGTAGTCTAAGGACTCCTTAGACTTAAATGTAAATAAATATTTGGGTTTCCTAATCACGTGGACTGTCACAATCGCTGTCACTATCCTGTGTTATAAAATTAAATTTAGTTTCTGAATATTAACTGAAAAAGGAGAAAACACGGGCTCTATTCAGAAGAGGCATGAACCCAAATGAAACAAATGCTTTCAATAGTGTGATGATAATGTCACGACTTTATCCAACACTGCGTTTCTAATGGTTAACACACAATCAGAGTGCATGGTCAAATGCAAAACGCTGAATCTGAACCTTTGGTTAGCATCCAGTTGAAAGACTGTTTTGATAGACAGGGCAGCAATAGAAACCTTTAAAACATCTGCAGTGCTGTTTTAGAGACCAGAGACAGCAATGTGATGTAAGGGGATTCAAATGAGAGATGCAATAATCCAGATTTCTGTCATCATGGGATCAGTGCTGCGTGTGCCTCTGTTGTGGTCAGCCAGTCTTGCTGAGCCCCGTCAGGCCTTCCTCTGCTCTTGCTGTCTCTTATGATTCTTGGCTCCATCCCCAGAGAGTGAAATTAGTACTCAGCACACCACAATGAAGTGACCGAGGCAGTGTATCAGCAAGCTGCCATCTTTGCATTGATTTTCCCCAACCTCCTTTTATCTGACATTTTGTATACAGATAAAAGCATGACACTTCAGTTTGTAAAGGTTGATGGGACATAAACATTATCCATTAGAATATAATTCCACATTTATTACCAGAGTCTTGATTTTTGAACATGTGATTATGCTTGGACAAACTTGCCTTTACTTTTTGCATACATAACAGTTGTTATGTTAACTCTCACCCCAGAGGAAGGCTAGTTTATCCCACATCAGTTTGTAGCATCACAGAGAACAGCTACAGAGACATGCAGCACATAGAGCAGGCTGGGACAGCAGGAGAATATAGAAAACAGAGGCATAACATTGAGAAAATAAAGGGTGGATGCAAAGCTGTGTTTTATCATTTTTTGCTAGTCTTTTCTGTGATATATCTGCGCATTGTACGCCTGTGTTTTTATTAATAACCCTTCTTATATTTTTCTGTCTGGCATTTTATATTCCACTTACCTTTGGTTTATGCATACTCTGATTTTATGTGTGTGTTTTTTAATGCAAGAAAATAATACTTTTTTTTCTGATGCAGTTATTACTGTAGAGCAGTGGGGTCATTGAAATGTATTATAAATTGCTTTCTTTTAACTGGGAGACCTTACTCTAGATTCATGTGCACATACAGCAGCAGACATTCATTATGCTGCCTGCTCTCGCTGTAGCATTTGGGACTCCCTGTGTCTGCAGTATTTATGGGAAATCCATGGATTTTAAACCAAAAAGGGAACTGAAGTATTAGACTAGTTTTGAGGATGGTTGCATGCACAATTTGAGTCAGCTAGTGCATTGCAGGGTTGCTGACTGGGCATCCATGTACACCCTGGGAATAGCATTGGACAGATCATTTATTTGGTCATTTAATTAAAATGTTGAAAACATAACGTTTGGACTGATCAGTGTGGGAGAGAACCCAAAGACAAGCATTTACTGAAAACATCTTAAGAATCTTGGAATTCTGTAGAAATGCTCCAAAATTCCTCTTGTTCAATCCTGCACAGCTAAGAGAGGTGCTCGGAGGTGCTTTTCCGTATCTGCTGTCATATATATTCTGTAAAAACTGATTTTGAAAAATGATGTGCACAATGTTCCTGACAGTTTTTTTCTGCTTTTGGCTCCATGTGATGTCAGGGAAAACAGATTTTCCTTAATACGGTCATGTCGAGTGCATAGGTCTGGCAGTGAGAGCAGAAGCCCCACTCACCTGCTGTTAAAACCTCCTGTTTGTGAGAAGCAGCCAATCAGAAAAAAAGTGGCTTAAAGGGAGGGCAGCCTTAAAGGGAAAAGAAAGAAAGGTTTCACATAGTCTTCCTTTGCATTGTTTTAAAATCTAAAAGATATGAATAGATTAATCAATAATTCAAATAACAACAATACTCCAATAAAACTGCAATGAATAGTTAATCCATTAGTCAATAGCTAGGATTGTTGTCAGAAACTAAAACTGCATCAGGCTTTTTTCACATGGCATTGCTATTTTTACTTATACAAATGAATGTCTATTTTTTATGATTATAAATGTTTGGTTTTGGGGTTGGTCGACAATATGTAGACATCATGTTTGTCTCTAATTGCTTGTTTTGCTGACATGTTGACAAAATGATTAATCTGCGGCTTAAAAATGGCCATCGGACTAATCATTAATGAAGATGCAAACCCAAGCACGAGTTTATTTCTTGCTTTACATCTGCCGCAGAGGTTATAAAACATTTGGTTGAGCTAGAGAAAAAAAATGTTTAAACAAGCTTCATCAGACATTAATTGTTTAAGAATTTCCCTCATATTCATGCAATGATCCTCAATTAACATAATATTTTATGTGAATGTGTTGTGACTTTCAGGGGGTATTAGCAAGTTTTGGTATAATTTAATCATAAGAGAAACATGAAATCCTTAACAGCTTGCTTGATCTCGGTGTAATATCCAGTTTGCTATCTTTAGATATGTAGAGGATTTTTAGTAAGAGAGAGTGGAGCTACAGCTTCAGACGGCTGTAATCAGGCCTACTCTCAGATACCTGCATGTCCTGCCTTCATATCCACTATTTAAACCATGACATAGAGGACCAGACACAGTGTACCAACTCTAAATATTGCAGAAACATGTTCTCCACCTATTCCTGGTAAAGCACAGAGCCAGATCCAGCCACTGACTTGTGTTCCTGCTTGGCATAGTTTCTACTGAGCAATGTGAGTGAGATTTCCCCAAAGAAATCTAGGTTTGGCAATTCACAGTCTTAAAATAGCTTCGAATCATACATTATTACATAGCGGGCCTGCCTCCTGTGTCAAACTGCGCTTGCTTCTGTAATTATTGTCTCCATGTTTTCTCCAAACTTCCACATTCGAAAAGATACCCAAACCTTATTAGCATAGCTTTATAGTTGATATGAAGGGACTGGCAGATGTGCTGTCAGTTTCTCAAAAGCAAATTAACTTAAAAAGAAAAACAGTACTTTGTAGATTGTGCAACACGTGTGAATAGAAATTGCTAAAGTTTGTAAAATAAAAGCAGTTGCTGGGGAATACAGAAAACATAGTTTGTGTCTAAGTGGAGTGGAGGTGGCCACATTTCAATCTTCCAGCCTGACTCTGAGTATTTCCCTTGGGTACAGTAAAGCATAAAAGATGCTGAGAGGTGTGACCTCCTGCTGAAGCCTCCACTGCTTCTAGAGGATTGATGTGACAGTTTCACACATAACGAACACATGCAGACACACACACACACACAGTACAAGAGCCAGTCAGATGCAACAAACTAGAGATACTGTGTCAACTGGCACACATTCAATACAGGTCTGAGACACCAATGCACGCGCACACACACACACGTGTGCACACACAGATAAATAAAATGTCAGTGCAACTCGGGGCTGCACTGATTATGAAAACCAAGCCTCCCTGTGTGTCATCTGACTGTCTTTTGTTCTTTCGGGAGTGCCGCTGCTCCTCTGTGTGGCTGAGCAGGCGCTGTCTCAGTGATTAATCCTCGGCCTGTCGGCTGACCAGTGATACTCGAAGCAAACAAAAAACCCACACAAAGCTTAGCAGCCTGCTCTCATGGTGCTTTTCAGGATGTGCAGGCATGCAGGTTGGGCTCGCAAATAGAATCAGTGCAAAACAAAGAAAGGAAAAACATTAAAGCACCCACCCCACACCAATACACACACCCACTGGCAAACACTGACCCTTTGGAAAGCTTGCCCTCAATTTACAGTAAATTTTAGTCAACACTTAGACGTGTTGTTGTCGAGATATTTCCATCTAACTATGCATAGATGTGGGGAAAAAGGTGAAAAAGGCAGGCTAGGGCTGATGGAAAATGTACTTGTGTGTGTGTTGCTTTGTGTGAAAGCTGATGAATATTTTCCTCCTGTTTTCCCCGAAGGTGATTGTGATTGACCGAACCCAGAAGTTATTTCATGTGCCTGACTTCAAACTGCATTAGAGGGCCTGGCCGTTACCTCTCAGTCTGTCTGTCTCTCAACAAGATAAGGGGATATTTCCCTGCCCAATATTGCTCGCTCTTTTCTGCACTGTCACTGAATACAATGGCCATCACTGAATCCTATGAATATTATTAGCATTTTCCTCAGGATTCTGTCAATGTGCGAGACAGCTTTGTGGGAGCACAAGTACACTCTGTTTTTGGCGTGGTCTGATATTCGAGCTGTCTCTTGGTGAATAGAGTTGGTGCTGCGGTGTATTGTCCAGCTTAAATCCAATTATGAGGCAACTGTCAAATGTCCATTACTGCTGCTAATTAACAAAAAAGTTACCTGGCTCAGCAGTTTTCCAGCCGGTGTTGCGATTGGAAAGGACCTGACAGAAGTTAAGAGAGTGAACACTGCTGAAGAACAGCCGCTGTTGATTAGAAGTTGACAAAGAATGAGGATTAGAGGGCCGAGAAGAGGGATCAACATCAAGGAGCACTGTGAAAAACCTCAGAGTGAGGGATCAGGTGGAGTATTGTGCCAGCCTGGGAGCAATTCAGAGATAACTCAGGAGGAATGACAGATCAGTCTGTGGCAGACTCCTAATATTGTCCATATCCAAAGTCTAAGCAATAAAAATGGCCTACTCCTCCTCACATTAATTTTATTATGTAATTGTGTAATTATAATACATGCATACATAGAAATCAAGAGGGTAAACTTAAATAATGTTTTGTAATTAACATCCTAGTTTATCAGTTAAATCATTACATTTTTCCAAATTTATACAGGGAAGAAAAAACACTTTTCGCCTTTCTGTTTTTTTCTTTCTACTCATTTCTAGTCCTGTTTATGACAGACCTTGGACAAAAAAATAACAAATTTAATCAGCCAAGACTGCAAACAGCCATATATTTTAATTAGCAACATCCCCATACGCAGCCACATTGAACCCCATATATTTTGCTGTCAGCTTTCATCCTGTTAGGGAAAGAGCAGCGGGGAGAATTTCTCATTGCATCCAAGTCAAAATATTTTCCCTGCCAGTGATGTGGGTGCACGGCGGCAATCCCGACCATGAATGGGAGCTGGTGGGATGTCAGGGCTGCTTTTCCTGTTTTCCACCAAGTTCGTCTCTCTCAACTCATTCCTTCTCATCAGTAACCAAACCCAGTTGGCAGCTTCAATTAAACCCTGTGAAACTGCCCCAGTATCTGTCTCCCTCTGGGGCCATTTAGCTGTGTTTAGCTCTCTGCAGGCTGGGCTTGTCGCCAGGCAATCTTTATGAAACAGTGTTTCATCTTCTTTCTTAAAATGTAGGTCAGTGTAGCCCTACGACCCACCTGGCCAGTCTATAGATGTACTCACTGTGAGTAAACCTGCATGATGCTCACTTGCTCTGGTCGCAATTACATGTAGTAGTGACACGGAACAAGTTCCAAAGAGGCAAAGTGTGTTATCTTCCTGCTTTGGTGTGTGCATATCGTAATAGAATAGCTTTATTTAGCTGATAAAGATCAGAAACGCTGCATCGTTTTGCATCATGATTCAAGTGTTCTTTGAACAAATCAAAGACAACAGACGCCATGCAACTGCGCACTAAAATGTGCACAGCATATGCGAGAAACTGCATTTTTTAATCATTTCTTTAAATTTCCAGAATTCTTTTTGAAGTTATATTTTATTTAGATGCAAAAATATTGCATAAGCACACTAATTTCTGTGGTTGTTTAATGACAGCCTTCCGGCACAAAACAAGCATATCTCCCATCTGTTGTTGTGGCTTGACCATGCTATAATGAAGCAGCATTACATAAGAGGGAATCCTGAGTACTGAATATCAGAGCGGCTTTGAATTAGTCGCAGGCACAAGGCCGCAGGACGGTCATTTATTTAGCTCAGCTGGCACAAAAAGTTCTGCAAGTAGGCTGGAAGTGGATTGCTGCCAATACAAGAATGTTTTCTGCACACTAAATTGCAGTTAGTTTGTTTAGACCTCCACGTTACCAGTGGCCAGCTACTTTTTGTCAACTACATTTACTGAGTGTGTTTTTCCATTTACTGTGTAACCAGTAAAATAAGAGCCTGTCAGTAGTCACTTCAGTACTATGTGGGACTAGATAAGAGGTTAATCCGAGAGCTTTATTGCTTTTTATTCATTGTATTCACTAAACTTTTGGTGAGATTTCAGACAAAGTTTTTTTTAATATTTCATATTTTTTGCTCATTATGCAGTTAATGTATAGCAGTGACTCTCAGATTTTGGTGTAAGGCATCGTTGCTTACTCTAAGTAACCCATGTGACTGCTGGTTACCCCCGAGGAAACAGAACCCCCCTGTTGCAGCTGTTACCCCTCCCTAGGCTGCAGATAGAGGGCTGAAATTTTGTTTTTTAAGAAATACTGCCAAGGCAATGGTTAATGCCACGGTGAAATCCTTTGTAAAATTCTTATCACATTTTATGGCAAATTAATCAGTTCCGAGATTCATATTAGTACACTTCTATTATTATCAGAATATGCTAAGATGTGCTGCTCTTTAGTTGAAACTGGGTGATTGTGTGTTCTTTCCACTTTTTCCTCCCCTTCCAATCGCTTTTACAACACCTTTGAAGACATTATCTGCTGAAATGAATTCTGGACCCTGCATTAAATCCCATGAACAGTTAACTTGAGGCTCATTCACACAGCAGTTTAAACCCTCCGTAGCTGCTGGTGCTCCCCTTTTGTTGTCCAGATGGATCTGCAAAACTCCTCAGATATTCAGTATTCTGTGAGGCCTTCTTAAAGAAATGAAAGTTTATCTTTTTACTTTTTTCGTAAAGTCTGAAAGAAGTTCAAAGCCCATGTTGTTTGCCTTACGGTATCGCTTTCATTTTTGCTCTTCTCTAATTTGTCCAGTTCAGCTAATTTTATATGAGCAGGATGCTCTTTGTGAAAAAAGTCAGAAGGAGGATGTTTTTGATTCAGAAACCATAGTGGGCCTATATAAGCCTAGTGAGTGACCAATATTTGTTCAGCAATATCCTTCATGTCATCTTTGACTTTCTGCCGGTCACCTATGGTATCCCTATCATGACTGCAGTTCAACAAGCTGACATAATGTAAGAAGACCTCACCTTTGTAGGAAATTCAGATGTCAGATAGGAGGCATGTATTCAACACTGACAAACAGTAGTGATGTTTCTATGTGGTTGGGGTTTTTTTTGGTTTGGTTTGGTTTTTTTGCGAAGGTCATGACAATTTCATGTTCTGAATGTTTTTGTTTTGTTTAACTAATGGTAGTTTTCATAGTGATCGAGCAGCGTTTAGCACACATGCATGGATCAAGGTTGATTTGGAACTAAAAACTGTTGTATAGATTCTTTCAAGGTGCAGCACCAAAAATATGAGGGGAAGATACACTTCTGCCCCTACTGAGGATTAAAATAATTTAGGAAAGAACAAATATGTTGACCAAAGATGGGTCCGTTTCCCATTGCCTCCAGCATATGAACCCTGACAAACATTTTTGAGTTCTTACCGTGATTTGTGAAAATATATTGTCTTTGCAGTAAAAAGTTTGTTGCAATCAGCGTTAGATAGGTGATAACTCAAGGTATACTCTTGTCCAATCAAATTGCTTGTTCAGAACCAACTCTTATCAAAACAATAAGGGGAAGCAAAAGGACACAAAGCTGTTGCCTGCAGATCGCTGCAAGTGTTACACATCAAGTAATGTTGATGTGTAACACTTCAGTAATATGACATTCATACAATAGATAAACTTTAATTAAACTTTATTAACTGGTTGAAAAACATAGAAACAAAAACTGAAAGGGGGCATTTGTGTGATTTCATTTGAGGCCTCACCAGGTAAGGTGACCACAGCATTATGTAACAATAGTGTTGGGGAGCTGTCAGCCTTTCCTAAGCAGGTGAGCAACTAGACTGCCATAACAACACCCTTAAACACACTGAACAATGTTCCTTATGCATACAGCAACTCACTAAGATACATGTCAAGCAGAAAACCTGAGTGTGATCCAGGAAAATACTAGGTTAGTGGCTCTGTCAGGCTTTACTTAGGCTTTGAGCTAAAGGTAAACATGCACACTGTTTTAGTGCAATCATGCTGATGTTTAGCAGGTGTAATTAAAGTAGACATGATCCTTACCATCTGGGTTTAGTGAGTTATAGTGCCAACTATAATAGAGCATAGAGCATGAAAAAAGTAGCAATTCCTCCAAACTGGTTGTACAACAGTTTCATTCAAAACCAGAAGCATCAATGAAGCTGAAGAACCACTTCTGGTGTGCATTTCTTTGGTTTTATTCAGCTTCAGATTTAATAGTTTCTTCTTTATTTGTAGTGGTGGCAGTAACCTTTTAGATATATGGCTATATAGTATAAGTATATACTATATATAAGTATCAGTATAAAAGAGAGACGTAGCCACTGTGATGTTTGGCTAATAATTAATAATTAAACGTCAAATGAGCTATTGAACACATAAAGTCATCAGGAAACAAAGTTTACAGAACAAAGGAGCCAAGGGGCTTTTTTTTTTTAGATTTTTATCCAACTGTTGGTCTGTTTCAAGCCATAGGAGATGCCCCATGCCGGCTATAAGAAAGAATACAGGTTTAAGGCAGCTGCACATTGGTTTTACCTTTCAGACATGGAAGCTGCGTCCATGTTTTATATAAAGAATATGCTTCCTTATGTAACTCAACACTGCTGTGAATCTCAACTAAGGCTTGTTACTTGTGTCCTTGTAGCTACTAAATATCATCCTCTGATCCACCCAGAAAACAAAACACGCATCTGGTGGATTATTTGAGGATTCATTTTTGCAGTGGGGAAATTTACTCTCTACACCAAAAATCTCACATTTTTCACCCTGCTATAAAAGGTGGTATCGCACAAATGGATTGTTTGAATCATGCAAACGTGTGTGTTTATTCTGAACTAAGGTTTATTTGATGATTGGCTTAGGCAGTCCTCCTCAAGAGACTGAGCTGGAAAACAAAGAGTTGCCATGGTAACAGTCAAGGGTGAAGGAGGAGGGTGTGTCTCTGGTGTTGTGCTTGAAGTGGCAAAATGGACATTGGCAGGCAGGATGGCGGGGGGAGCGAGCAACGCTTTCTGTGGTCCTGTGCCATTCCTGCTGCTCACCAAGCCTTTTTTTCCCTTCCTGTCTTCCACATATTCTCTCTTGTTGTCATCCTGAAGTGAGTGGGAGAGTATGAGGAGAACAAATGTTGAATCTTAATGAGACAGCTCAGAAGAAACTCATTTTCTCCCTCTGTCTCTCTCTGATAGTATTTCTTTATTTACAAGCCGCATAAATCAGCATAGTGATGTTATTACACAATTTATCAGCATGTGTGTAATGATGTAGAAGCGCTGTAAGGTCAGGTTAATGTCACACCGTGAAATGTTTACAAGATCATGTGATTGGAGCTGACCCTAATAAAGATGAGGGATGAATGGCAGCCCGGCTTATTTCATGGACCACTGGATATTTACATGCCTGCTGAATCCCCATCATGCTTGAATTACACTGCTTGGTTCATCAAAATGTGTCCAACAATTTAACGCAGCTGGTTGTCTGAAGAAGAATGGCACATTAGCAAGTAGGTAGATTGATTAAAGTTTATCCTGGGCTTTATCTGTCTGAACAGTGCTCAAACAAAAGAGTTAATAATGCAGAGATGCAGCAAAATTGATTTTTTTTATAACAAGCCACGTAAAAAAAAACAAAACAGCATTATTATCAATAAAAATCATTTTGATTTCCAAAAAAGTGCATAGTCAGAGAGTCGACATGAAAGTTTCAGCTTCGGTGGCTACAATGGGTGCTGTGGTTCAGTCATGATCCAGCAGAAATGTTGGTTTCATACATGAATATTCTCCAGAATGCACATTTCTGTGCACGGATCAAAAGAATGAGCTTCAGGGTAAATAAATCTTTAGTGCAAAGCAACATGTTCTCACTCCCAAAGTGTAACATATTACGCTATGTGACAAATCGTTGGTATATTACCCTTTCGGCCACCCAACACGTCTCTATGTTACGTGTTCGGAAACAGGAGGAACCATGAGAACCGTTTGGACTGAATCTACACATGTACATTTATTTTACTTTCTCATCATAAATCGCTCTGGAAAACACGATCTAACATGATTAAGGTTGTCGCTAAGATTAGGGATAAGGTTATGGGTAGGGTTAGGATTAAGGTTAGGGTTAGGGCGGGAATACACAGCTGGAACATGTGTTACCGCCGGGAGCGTATTATAGGGAACCGGAAGGTTACCTTTCGTGTTCCCATGGGACGCCTTGGGACGTGACAAATCATCGGTATGTTACGTGTCGGAAATGAGACCGATCTCTGCAAAGTGTTAGGTCAAATCTAGACAGAGCGAGGCACTCAACAGTCAGTAACTTTGAAATGTCAGTGATCTAGCTAATGCTAATAGTGTTTACTTGTTTAACTGCATGTCAACAGCACTTGACATGCATTGGCTTGTTGTTGGTGGTTTGCCTCAGTTTTGAAATTAGCTTGTAAAAAGAGAGACTGTAATGCTCCAGCTTTTCAATAAGCTATTTTCTCCACTCCCACTGCTCCACTTTTACTCCATAGAGGTCAGAAAAAGGACCCATTTGCTCTTAAATGATGATAATTGTGGTAAATAAGCAGCTGATCAGCACCAAACATGTTAAACAATGGCACATTTCAAGTTAATTTCCATCCACTGACTAAAATAATCAAATTTCCTCCCTGTGCTTGCGTGGGCTTTCTCTGGGAGCTCCGGTTTTTCACATCTTTGAAAAACATGCTACATTAATGCAGCCTATCTGGGACCAGGATGCTCTCGCAAAAGAGGCTCTTCATCTTGAGTTTCACTTGCTGATTAAATAAAGCTCGATAAAAATTCAGCTCAAAACATGTTACGATCTAGAAGTGTGTAATGGATTGAATGTGGAAGATTTAATCGAATTAACCTCCATCAAGAAATTTGATCTTTTTGAAGAACGCAAATGCAGGACACAAGAAGAGAGAATAATAAAAAAGAGAACCTTTAAAATAAAAAAAAGCACGAAACAATAGTCTAAAACAGAACTTAAGGAGTCACATTGGGAAAAAAATACAAGAAACAACCAGATGCAAAAACTGACGTCTGGGAAAGACAACACTATATAAACAAGGGGGTAATAGGAGGAAAGCAGATGATCAAACGAAGGGGAAAAAAGGAGGAAGTGAAACTGAAACAAAGCACAAGAAAAATAAAGATAAAGGTAAAACAGGAAGTGACCAAGGAACAAATAACTACACTGAGGCTAAGTAACTAAACAAGATGATGGCGACGGGAAGACAGAAGGACAAAGGCACTACCGAGAAAATGGGGAGAGGCTAAACTGGGAAGAACTGGAGAAATCAGAAAATAAGAACATTATTAAGAAACTGGGTTTCACTGGAAATTAATATTTGGGTTAAAAAATAAGGGGGGGTGGGGGGTGAACAATTACTTACGTAGTTTTACACCTACAAAGATTCACCATGTATCTGAAGGTTTAACAATGAGAATTGCCCAGTAGAAGCAATATCTGTGATAGACAGGTGACCTTTTCACGGTGTACCCCACTTTCCACCATACGACAGCTGAGATGTGCTCGAGACCCCCCACAACCCTGAAAAGGATAAATGGAAAAAAATGGATGGATGAATGGAATCTCCATTGGTGCAACCTCAGTTAAATAACTCAATGATCATTACTTTTCCACCACCTAATCATTCATATCCTAATGGCATCAGTGGTTATTAATTTCTGTCTTATAGCATTTAAAGATGATTTGAATAGCTGTGTAACAGTTCGGCCGATAACCTTCAGGCTTTGTCTTTCTGTCCCTGCCTCATCTATTTTCTATTTCTTCTTCCATGGTGAAGCCTGGCTGTCCAATTCAGTGGTGTGCTCAGAGGTCATAACTTGAAATTTAGAACAGAGAGACATTAGCATTCCCAAATCTCACACTATGAACAAGCCATCTGCTTCTTTCCGACTGCTTCCCTTGCCCTCTGTCTGCTCCACAGCCTTCCACACACATGCAAACACTTTAAGACATACATGTACAAGGGGAGTGTCCCAGGATAATTTAAAGCTTTGTCTTACTGTAGCTGAAGTAGTTATTCAAACAGACCTGAATAGGTCTGTCTGTGAAGACAAGTGGCCCCAAGTGCAGCTAAGAACAAACAAATGGGATACTGCAGGCAGGCAGGCTCATATGCTGCTGTTAGTGCTGCCTGTGTGTGCGTATATGTGTGTGTCGAGACTGTTTTAGCGCTGAAGGTTACAGCTTGAGTCAGTGCCTGTATTTCAAACGTTTGTGTGGGAGACAGATACTTGGTGAGCGTGCAGGTGGGGATGAATAAGTGTACAGTGATGGAGCCAGCTGGATTTTGATTTCTTTGTGCACCAGGCACTCATTTGTTTTCTTATCCATTGCATTTCTATTCAGATATTCTATTCCCGTGGGGCTGGAACATTTCCCCGCATGCATTAAGTAAAAGACAGGGAGAACAGCTTGTCCAGGAGAGACTAACATAGTTAAAGTCTTTCAAGTTCACATAGGCAAACGTGTGCAATTTAGAGGTCAGACACAGTCACAGTGTTTCTCTGAAGGGCTAACACAAAGCACCGTGCAATCATGCATACAAGCTGTGTAGCAGCAACTTCTCTGTAGCTCAAAGAGAGACTTTGGTCTTCTTCTATTTTCTTCTTCTATTCATTCAAAGTGAGTCAATCCAAAACATTTTCAGCTGTTATGAAAAAAGGCTGACTGCATTCCTGTCCATTGCACCAAAATAACAGTTAAGTTTGAGCTACACTTCCCATTTAAAGTTTCACAAACTGCAGAGACTACCCCTGAGGGCAAGCTGACAGAGTATAATCACATACATTCAGCGCTTGCAGAAAAAGTATTAGTCACCAGTCTGAATTTACCTCCTGAAAGTATCGCCGCAGAGAAGTAAAGATGATGAACTCCTTTGTAATTTTCTTGCCACTTTGAATGTAAATAAACTCATCTTGAGAATCTGTCTGAAAAATAATAGCAACTGGCACTTGTCTTATTATGACTGTCAAAGAGGAATTGGAGAAAGTCGAGATGAAAAACACTGAAAAAAACTGCACTGAACGTGGGACGTCACTGATACAATGAGACAGCGAGACAGGACCCCGCCCCCCTCCTTACTGAGTGCTTCCTTTGGCAGTTCAGCATCAGCAGCCGCTGTCTTGAGCTGACAAACCTGCCTGCCTGCCCACACATAGCCCGATAACATCTGACTGCCAACTCCTGGCCTAGAGCATGAGAGCCTGATATTTTCAAAACTACATTATCCTTTAATCAGCAATGATGCTAAACTTGATAGAGGTAACCACACACTCAAGGGGAAAGCACAAAACGCAGTATGCAGCTGACAATGCGCCTTTATCTGGCTAAAAATATTTTATATTTTACTATGTTGGAGGATTGTTTTAACACCTTATGTCTAGTTAGCTGTTAGAAAGCTGCTGTTTCCAGCTAGGGCATTTCAGTCATAATAATGTTACTTATAGCTTTCTGAGTTTTTCTCATTTCACTGTAGCTCAGTTCACAGAATTTTGATGGCCTACATTTGGATATTTGGCTGACAAAATACTTGCATCACACGAAGGCATATTGAATATCAGGATCCCACACTGTTCCCATTCTTCCTGCTGATGCCTCATGTCTTATAGCCGGAGTCTGCTTCTGTTTCCTGCAGAGCTTGGTGTTTTTGGTTGGCAGCAAAATGAAACATAGCTACTGGTTTTCTTGTTAGGAGTGCATCACATTTCAGTACAGAAATTACTGGTGTGTTAGTGTCTTGGGCAGAGAGAAGGTTCTGGGTACAAACCTTGTGGTGAGCTGGAGCGTTTCTATGTATTTTGGCATTTTAAAAAAATTCTTAAGGTTTTCTTGCACAGTTTAAAGATGTGTATCTTAGTTTGATGTCATTCTAAATCGGCCGTAGGTGTGTATATGAGAGTGTTTGGTGTCTGTGTTAGTCCCTGGCTGTACCCTGCCTCTCACCCACTCACGGCTGGTATAGACTCCAGGCCTCCTGCGACCC
>VOQK01025723.1:1248-12676 GCA_015052645.1 Benitochromis conjunctus | reverse complement strand
TTTAAAGGAAAGCTGTGATAACAGCACCAAGCACAGTAAATTTTGTTTGGCCGCTTCTTTAATTCAGACCTGAGAACTTCCAGGTATCAGAGAGACTTCAGGAAGTGCGCGTGCGTGCGTGCGTGCATGCTCGCTCACAGCTTTCAGGGAAATGGGCGGCACTGCAGCAGCGTGTTGTTCTAGGCCTTGCGGGCGTTCAAAGCCCAGGTGAGACGGCTTGTTGTTGAGCTGCATGATTGTGTGTGTGATTAATTAATGTGGAGGCAGGCTCCAGGTTCTATAACAAAGGCTCAGGAGATGAGTTCCTACAACACGGGGCTGCAAGAGGTGTCCATCGGTGTGACGGATACCCCGATTTCAGCTGCTGCGGCGCTCCCTTATCTGCGCCCCACCCACCTCTGTGCAGAGTGTGATTTACATCATTTCAGACAACACCAAATACAACTCCATCCCCCTCCACACACACACACACACACCAAAAACCTGAGGGAAGGCCACAGCAGAATTACTCCATCCATTTCAATTATAGAGATTGAATATCTGATTTAGACACACACACAGTGCTGTGTGGAAGCCGAAGCTGCAGCCCAGGACTCAATGTCAAACTATATAACCAACTAAATAACTTGTCTGGAAATAGAAAGACACCAAAAACATAAGCCTTCATGAGTTGACATTACTTTTTAGCCTTGCTAGCAACACAGCGGGGCTGTAAGAGGGTGTAGGGTGGGAGGAAACAGGAACCAGAGGTTCCTGGCTGCAGTGCATACACACTTCATTCATCAGCGTGCACAACAGCATCACATGCGAGCATGAGTGTCATGACGGAAGATCTGATGTGTGAGTTCTACTGCTAATATTAAAAATAAGATATGTATGATTATAATAATTATGTATGATTAAAGTCAGTTGCCTGTCATGCAAACTAACGCAGTGATTCCTGAAGCCATTCCTGATTTAATTGTAAAACCTCAGAAAATAAAACAGTGCTGCTAAGATAACCTTTCAAAAAGTTTGTTAAAAGCTCTGACTTGAAATGCTGCTGTGCAGCGTCACTGTGGCACCGTGGGGAGCCGGCTCTGTGGACCTGTCAGGGTTTCCATCAGGGTATTATGAGCCCAGTGACCCGCCAGGCCTAAACACAAAGGATTTTATTTTGGTTTTCAGTACAAACACTGTTTCTATTGTCCATTTTACACATACGAAACAACCTATAAAGCTACAAAAAGTAATGATGAACCAGACAAATGTTAAAGCTTCATGCTGTTTCGCTTGATCTATGTCCACTAAATGCTACTGTAGGGAAGGTAAGTTCTCTGCCCTTTATGATGGACATTAACCAGCTCTCGCACTGAATAAGCTGTAATGTGGTAAATATTAAAGAGCTCTATTGCCCCATCTGTACCTCACACTTACTGTTACAGTGCTACATTAACTAACTGCAGACTATCAGCACAGTACAACACCGCGTCTTTTAGCTGGCCTCACTTAACTGATGTCCCCTGTAAACATTTGGTTTAAACTCCCAGCTCTTGAAAGTCTGGCCTCTTATTACATTTTAATCCCCGAAATATCTCCGAGGTCTATTCTTACACAAGGCTGCTGCATTCAAGGCTGAAAGTCATTTCAGCACTGATATAATCATCCCTATTGTGGTGTAGCTTTCGGCTTAATACAGCATGGGTGGAATTATTTAGTCCATCCTTAAAAAGTTTTCTTCGCATCTGACCTTGCATCTGACAGTTTGTATATTGCAGGGTGTGATCTGAACACAGAAGAAGTTCCTCTCCTTTTTATTTATGGTTAGAGATGAAGAGAAATGCTCCCACAATGCTCACTTGCAGGTGTATTTCTTTCTTTTTTCTCCTTCACCTCTGTGAACCCCATAAAAGTTTAACCACAGAGCATGTTCTTGTTCATCTATAAAAGATGGGAAAATCCTAATAAGCATTAAGAGATGTACAGAGCAGCCAAACAGATATTTAGATAGCTTAATGTTTAATTAACTGTATTGCTCTGACTCATTTGTGTCATAAAAAAGGGCATATTGAAGTCAAGGGCAAAGTATTTTCTTGTTTTTTTTAAAGCCAGTGGAAAAGCCAGCTGGAAGACATTTAATGGTACAACAGACCGAGGCTAAACAGGCATCTGTGCTGGATTTAAACCAACAACCCAAATCAGTTTTTCTGGCAGAAAGCTTACTGCAGCCAAAGACTTGCTCGATCTCATGTAACATTCACAGAAAAGAAACAGGAAATACTGCTCAGCAAATCAACTGGAGCAGAAAACCAACAGAGGCACAGAAAATTGCTTTCAAGCTATAATAATGAAAACCAGGTGAGCAAAATGTGCCACTATGAAGAATTGTAGAGACTATAGTTAAACCTTAAACATCTATTATAAGCTTTGTCCTAATTTGCGAGGGGTCGCCACAGCAGATGGATGAGCACATTTGATTTGGCACAGATCGCAAACCAAGAATCTTTTGCATGTCAGGTGAATGTGTTAACCACTAAAGAAGAGCTATTGTGCTTTTGCTGTGGATGAGATCACATACCTGAGGTTAATCATCCAAAACAATGGGCAGTACCACAAGAGAGGTGAAGAAGAGAGTGCAGGCGGGGTAGAGTGGGTGGACACAAGTGTCATGGGTGATTTGTGACACAAGGATAGCAGCGAGACTGAAATAGGAGGTTTACAAGATGTTAGGGAGACCTGCGATGATGTATGGAGAATTATGCAGAATTCAAGACGCTGAGATTTTTACTGCGAGTGACCAGGATGGACAGGATAAGAAGCGAGTCAATTAGACGAACAGCTTAGGTCGAACAGTTTAGAGACAAGAGTCAGGGAGGTAAAGCTGAGATGGACTGAACATGTGCAGAGGAGGGGTAGTGTCTATACTGAGGAAAGAAGATGGAGCTGCCAGGCAAGAGGAAAAGAGGACAATCGCAGGAGATTCATAGTGAAAGAGGACATGAAGAGGGCCGTGTTACAGAAGAGGATGCTGGGAACAGGGTGAAATTGAGACAGATGATTTGCTGTGGCGAGCCCTAAAAGGAGCGGCTCATTAACAGCGGATGCCCATTAAATATGGGAAATTGAGACTACAAGTAGCATTGTTCTTTCTGTGATCACAGTGCGACTGAGTGCTAATAACTGCTGTTTATAATGCAACATAAACCTGACATTTGAAGATCAAATGAGTCGAGGACTGGACTTATACCAAATGGGTATTTCTACTGTCATGTAACTGATACGAGGAGCTGAAGCATCACTCTACAAGAAGCATTAGAGCATACAGAGAAGCCATTGAGAGGTCTGGCGTGGAGTAGAGGGCCACGGGAGACAAGAAGGAAAAACAACACAAAGAAAAACAACCATCACAAAACCCTGGCAGCATCTGTGGCAAACCCTGCCATTCATCCAAAGGGCTTTTAAAGCACTGCAGGCAGGGCCAAGCAGATAACCCCCACTGCAAAGCCCGTGTGTCTCACGAGGAGACACACAAGCCTTTTACTTCCTCACACTGCCTGTGGCAATGGATCCATCCAACTGTCCAGCAAATAACCAGCCTTAAGAGGCTGTCAGAGGACAATGTGAATTAGCTAGCCCCAAGTAGAAAAGGGGAGCAGGCTGAGGACAGAGAAGGAAAAAAAAATCTAAACTGTACTGTGAGACATATAGCCCAACATTGGTTTAGATCTCCTCGTCTAACTGCTCCACCTGCAAAAATGAAATAACATCCGTTTCAGGAACACTCAGCTTGGAGCTCAGGGCAGTGCACCACAGCAGGCTTCGAAAACTACAAAAGAAACTATACAATCATAGCCCTAATGTGGCGTAACTGTTTAATATTATTCACATTATAAAAATTATAAAAATACAAAAGAGAGGTGGGATGTAAACAACAACAACACACACTCCCCGTTTGAGTTTTCTGTCGGTTGAACACATGAGAGCATTCCCGTCCCGGCCCTCGGCTGAAATGAGAGGCAAGCCACAGGGAAACAATTCGCTTTAGCTTGTTTGGCGGATGTGAAGCACAACCAGTGGCCTGTCAGCGCTGTCAATTAAAGAGCGGAAACCACACAGACACTCGGAGCAACACAAACATCATTACTGGAGCCACTGCTGTACACTCCAAAAGAAACCAGCAGAGTCTGTGTGGGATTGTTTCCGCCCTTTTTTGACTAGACATGGCCTAAAAAGGTGTTATTCACCCGCCATATCTGTGCTCAGTATCACATTAAATGATCTATACTGTACAGAATAAAAACATACTGTATATGACTATCAGACTCCAGCTCTCTGCTACCACTGAAGACACTGAGGTCATGTCCCGGTACAAGACTCACCTCAGGATAATTGGCTTATAATGGGGCTGAGATTAAATTAAATTCAATGATGTCTAACAGGAGTCAGGGTGCAGCTGAAGGCTGGGGCCGATAAATCCAGATCCAAATGAGCTCTAGATGATCTGGAGAAACTTAATAAGGCGATAATTCAGTTTCCAGGGGACATTATCCATATTCTAGTCATCAGAATTAGGATGGGGGGGGGTTAATGATGGAAGTTTAAAGGACAGCTACAAGATAAAACTTTACTCCGCGTAAAACTCAAAAACATCCTCAAATGTATAATCCTGTAATTGGAACTGAGAGTTTTTGGAAAGCTAGTTTGGCATTTTCACCACCGATGGGTTCTTTTTCAGCCAGATATAATTAATAAAAGAAACACACACACACACACACACACACACACACACACACACACACACATTAATGAGGAAACCTCATGAAAATAGGTGAACAAGGTGGTGTGAATCAAAAACATTGATTTTTCCAAAAGAAAACATTCACAAAAAACAGAGAATACACCTTTTTCCCCACTTTGTTACACCTTATCTGTTTAATGTGGGGGAAAAAAACATAAATAAATATTAAATAGATAAATATATTTTTCACTTTACAAGTGGGCAATTAACCTGCTGTAATTTTTTATCAATCTATTTTTTCATAAACATAGCGAGCACTTTGTTTTTATAATATATGCATAGATTTTTTACATTTTAATAGATAAAAATGAAAACATTTTGTTGAGTTTACTTACTATAAACAAAAAGGAACATTTAAAAAAAGTAGCTAAACCAGTCTACTCATAAAATAAGGTATTTAACAACATTTTTTCTCGTATTCTACATCCTTCCTGTAACCTGAACCACATGAAACTCAGCATGTAAAATTGTTTGCACGTGTTTTTGTTTTTTTATTGCGAATGCTGATAAATAAAAGAAGCGCGCTTGCTGTGCCTTTTAGCGAACTCCAAAGTCACGACAAGATTGGACCCCCCTCTGGATTTGGAAACAGAGACGTGTCCATACCTGTTCTTTGTCGGTGACTCTCAACAGCAATAAGCTGGTTATAGACAGCTGAGGTGAGTGCTACAAGCTAAAGAGCTGGAGTGGAAATGACAGGAAGAGAGATGGATGCCATCAATGCCTCGGGCTGTATTTAATTTTAGCAAACACGCTGAATCTACAGCATCTCAAGGGACAGGAGCTGAAACGGTCTCGGCTACGTTTTCAGATATTTGCTCAAAAGCACCCGTTTTGTTCTTTTTAAAAACTATTTTAAAAACATCTGGAGAAGACGGATGAAGGCGAAGAGGGCGACTTGATATTCCTGCCACGGAGCAGCACTGCTGTTACCTACATTGAGACAGATGAGAGAGCGCACATTTATCAAATTAATCACTCAGCTCTGAACAGTTGTATTGAAATGGCATCCAAAATGCCACTGCGAGACAGCCTCTACACAGCTAAGCAGATCATATGTGAGCTGCACAATTTGTATTTATTGATCAGTGTTGAAAAGTGGGCAGCTGACATATTGCTTATGACTGAAATTGTTGCACCATGATGAAGAGCTGCTGCTCCAGCCTAGACGCTGGATGAAAACATTAGTCTGCCCTTCATTTACAGAGTCAATGTGCAATTCAATTATCATTCTAATGGAAACCTGCATTTAAATGTGACAATAATAGACTTTTACTGGAAGTCATTTTTAATTTCAAACCAAAACTGAAGCGGTTTATTTGCTACAGTATATGAAATCAATTTGCGATGCTCCTCAGCGCTGTCCTCTGTTCAAGAGGTCATTTTCTACCACACATTTCAAGTCACTTCATCAACATCTTGACCTTTTCAGACATGTCTTAAATACCGGCTTCCCTCTAACGCTATCTAAATTAAAAGATGCTTTGTGTGGAGAGAGCCGCTGTATTACAGAAATGGAAAGACATGGGCAGGGCTATTTAATTAGATGCTGACTGTCGGTGCTAATACAAGCTCAGGAGTGGACCTGAGCCGCCTCATTATTTCTGCCTCTTTCTTGTTAACGTGTTTGGGTTGAGAAAGATTTAGTAATGTTTGTTGATAAAGAATATCCAAATCACTCTTGGTAGTCTGCCAAAGTAGCGGCTTTTGAATATAAACACAGTAGTCTGCCAATATTTTAGAAGGATATGTGGCAGCTGGTAAATTTCCCACCCTGGGAAAGAATTCAGCTTATTCCCAGTTTATCCCGAGCACCTCAATGCATCATGTAATTCTTACAAACATTTTGTATACAGCTGCTGAAAGAATGGAGGAAACATTGCTGCGTGTTGCTGATATTATGTGATGCAAATATAATAAAGGATACATGGTTACGGCCAAAATGATAATCATAGTTACTTTGTTAAATATTGAGGTCATGAATATTCATTGATGTTTTTAACGCACTGCCACGTCAGCAGAAAACATTCACATATTCAAATCTGTCCAAATCTTTGCATCAAAACAAAACCGGTCCTCCATATTCACTCAAATTCAGCCATATTCATGTTCTAGATGAAAAATAAAGTATATTTATAAACAAACTGTAGCAAAAACCAAAGTATATCAACAGGCGACTGCTTTCACTGCAACATGCTACGTTCATACATTATGCTAATTCATCTTTATAAATCAACCTTTGCATGACACATGTGATTAAAACTAGCAACGTGGCAATGGCTCGAACATTTCCTCTGTAGTACGCTGCACACAGTGCAGGTATTACCACTTTGGAAAAGTAACTGCATGAAGAGAAAACACAGCGTTTGCCAAACGTTGGCTAAATGCAATGCGATTGTGTCGGTGACTGTAGTGCGTCTTTGTAAGCGATGATGCGCTAATGTGCTGTACAGGCTTGTTTTCATGGACGTCTGAGCTGATGTTGGCCAATTTATGTTAGCAATTGTTGCACTGTTTTTCCTGGCCTTCATTCATTAATTACACTCAGGTGTGTGGTGTCTTTTTCAGGTGCTTGAATACGTTAGTTGAGATCCTCTGCTGTCCAGACAACTCTACAGCGCTCTTTGGCTATGACTTTATCTTGGTTAAGACCACTCACTCTAAATCCAAAGTATTCTCAAACAATGAAGGATGAGCTGAACAACATAGATAGATAGGTGTAGATTCAGACCTTATTAATCCCACACTGGGGAATTTGACTTTTTACAGCAGTAAAACTAGACCTTCCCTAGACTAGACCTTCTGTGGTCTAGTCTAGGGGACTGGCCAGGACAGTCAGTCTACAAGTTCTTCCCTGTCTCTCTCTGTGCTGCCACCTCCCACTGCATAAAAGACTCCAGACGCCATCACAGTGTTATTGAAGGTCCCCAGAAGACCAAGAGGCCTGGTCTTTTGGGTTGGACGAGAGGTGACACGTCCTCACAAAACGTAAAGAAGTCCAGTTGCCTTCTTTTTTCAAGCTCTTGAGATTTTACACACTAAGATTTTTCGCAGACAAACAAAGACACTGCAATACATCCAAAAAGTGGCGCAACATCCAGCCAAACACATTAGCTACAGTGGAAACAGCTGACAGCGCAGCTGGCGTCTGAGACCAAGGAGCTTTGTTGCTTCAGGGAGTGACCACAGAGGAGACGTATCCAACTTTCCCCAAAGTAGAATCAACCCATCAGTTCAGTGCTGTTCAGTGGAGAACAGCTTCAATAAGATGTGCGTTATCCAGGACGTCGCACTGTTTGAAAACACATCATTTAGTCCCACATGAGCACAACTCACCAAAACAGGATCAGCCATTTTATTTGTCCATAAGCAATTTATTGTTTTGACAGCACTGTCCACAATATTATGGATGAAATGTTCAACTAAAAGCAAGTTAACAGCTGTTTTTGAAATGTAATTTAGCTTTTACTCCAATTTACTCGTCTCCTTCATCTACATGAAAAACTGTAACAATTTTGTGATGGTTTTTTTGTAATTGTTGAGCTAAAAAAGATTTTGGAGGCAGTAAAATATTACAACAAGTTAAAGTTGCAGTCCTAATATTTATTATAAATGGGGCAATCAGAAAGGTTTTAGCCACCGTTGGTTTGAAAACCGCTGTGACAATTTCTAAGCCAGAAAGTCGAACACCGCCAAAATAAAACGGGCAGCTGGAAGTTTCATTTTTATCCCCCTGACAGTTTGTCCCACTTATGCAACACGCTAAAGTACATTAACATTAAGTGGTATTAGGCAAAGAATAATCATGAGTAATTTATAATCCTTTAAATCCTGTCTCGAGGAAAACACGGAGCAGGTCTCGTAATACTTCTTGTGCTCTTTTGTTGATTTTGAGAGGACATTGTCATCATTCTAATTGACACCTCTACTGACTAGTTTGACTCAGCAATCCAAGTGAGCGTATATATCATGGAAGCAGCCTTAGGTGTGTGGCTTCATTGCATAATATTTCAGGTCAGGCTAATATTATCGTCCTACATCATGTTCTATAGGAGCTGGAAAAGGCAGTGACAAGGCCCTGGGGCCAAGCTGTCTTATTTACTGATGGAAGTGGGTCTGCTGGAGCAACCAACTAAAACCTATTTACTTTTCTATCACACAGACACAGGGACGATAGAGAGAGAGAGAAACACATAGACTAACTCTAAGAGGTGATCTAACAATTAATATTCACACAGCAGCTTCCTCCCTACTCCTACATTTACGTTTGATAAATTTCAGTAATGAAATTGTAGATGAAATTTACACAAAGCTGATTGAATTTCCTCATTAAACATAAGAAGGCAATCATTAAAAATTAGCTTCGAAACTTCCCGACTGTGTACTGAAAAAGACTTTGAGGGGATTTTTGAGGCAAAAAACTCAAAGTCGCATAATCTAAAATTAAAAACACGGTCGACATTTGATTTATATTTCCAGACAAATATTTAAATAAGAGCCAATCTCTGGTTGTCTTTTTCGCTAAAAGAACAGGAAAGTCTGGTTGTGTGGAAGACTAGCCTGGCCGTGAACTTTGTGACGCTCTCCTTAGAAGGAGCAAGAACGCCTCACTTTCTTTATTTTTTTATACTCTGCATAAAACCGTGCGCAGGGAAAAAAGTGAAACAATCACTGCTCCTGCAACTGTCGTGCGCCATAACAAAACAGTTGTGGACAGGTGGTGCGGTATTATTCATGACTCTACCAGGTTTTCACTTCATTTAGAAATAGCACTTGCTGAGCATTAGGAGTATCATTTCTTCAGAAAGTTCAGCTTATTTTATTTAAAACAAATAGGAAATTACAATTCTTTAAAACACCTCTCACGCTCTCATAGTTTTAACGGTGGAATAATTTTTTAATATATTATGAAACCGGCTGTAGTTCAGAAGCCAAATCTGCAGTTTACCCCACAAGACCATCCAGAGGCAAGCCAGCAGCCATTAAACCACCTCAGGCACTTATTCTAAGTTTAATTTGTTTCAATTGTCATCAGGTTAAGAAAACTGCATGTATAGAGTCAGTCGACTCTGATGAAACCTCCTTCAAAAGTTTGTTAACTCTGCTCAAAAATAAAGTTTTAAAAAGTTTTGTTTTGGTTTTGTTTCCCACCTCCGCCTGAAGTCGTACTTCTCCATCTGTGCTGCTGCAGAATCCTCCCATAGATTCCAGGTCAGGAATCTTTGAGCGCCATGTCTTCTCCTCATGTAATCTCTCTCAGCAGAGGATATTAGCATCTTTCAGCTCCTTGCTTTGATTTTTAAAGCCAATAAAAAATAATCTCAAAATATAAAAAGAACAGAGGTAATGGAGTACTTAGGGCACGCAGTAGCTTGGGCATGTCCTCAGTATGGACCGGAACCACATAACAGAGTCCGCCTTATATACCAACAACTGGAAAAATAGCTCAAAACGAGCTGCTGTGAGCTCTGATTCAAGAGCTAAAACAGATGGATCTGCCTTTTTTGGGGGGTGGGGGGGCTCAACACATACCCCAGGAAAGACCAGATACAGGTCGATAGTTAAAGCTTTACACCACCCTAGCACAGAAGAGGGCAAACTGACAAACGCCCACTAGATTTTAAATCTACGTGTCACTGTCGTGTTTACAGCTTTTACAGCTGCTTCTGAGTAAAAAATCATTCATTTATACCAGTTTAAACAACACTTCAATTATTCAGTTTCCCTCCACTCCCCTGACAGGCCCATTTAACATTCATTCTTTTCTTAATTACAGGGAGTTTACTTGAAATTATCGTGGGAATTAAAAATGAAAGGCCTTCACTGCATTGTGACACTAGAGGGCAACTTTTAAAGAAAAAAAAGGAGGAGTGCAGAAAAACTTCAAAGCAGATCAAGCTAGCAAGCATCGGGGCGTCACCTTATCAGCAGAAGAGGTTCAGCTACCTCCGTCACACGGGGCTGTCACAATGGCCCCACACTAAACCGTCCTGCACCGCCTACTTATGCACAGCTACAGGGATCCAAACAAACACCCTGAGGTTATTTAGGACAAAAGAGAGAAAGATCTTAAATTATAAACACAGTCTCTGCTCCCATTTATTCAGTCGGTCGCAATTAATTAAAGTTATCGTGGCGTGTACAGACAGACACACAAACACACAGCTGCAGAAATGATGTATGCATCTCTTCCATTTAATAACATTAATAATGAAAACGTTTATTAACCATTTAGCTGTCAATGAGATCATGTCTCAAATACAAATTAAAGCTGTCGCAATATCAGATTTTCATTGTACGACTATCAGATAGTGACCATTTTTATTGAAAGCTTGCAATGAAGAATTTAAAAAAGTTCTATCAGCCAAAATCAGTCAAAATAAACTTCACTTTGAGAAGCGAGCCGTGATCAACTGGATAGTGAGACTGTAACTATAGCCGTGCTGGCACTGGATTGTTTATAATATTATCATATACCTATTTTCAAATGAGTTAACACCAGTACCAGCGTACTGTCAGTATACTGGTATATACTGGTATACTGAGTCCAGCTAAATGCAGTCAAGATTGCAAGGATTTAACTTGTGCAGCGATATGTTACCAGCGGGACTCTTAGGTGTGATCAGGGCTTGTTATCCATCCACAAATCTA
>VOQK01025721.1:18400-30851 GCA_015052645.1 Benitochromis conjunctus | reverse complement strand
CATACGGTTTTTTTTTGTTTTTTTTTTTTTTGGTCTCGTGTTCATTGCTGTTCGGTAAAATGATAGGTTGTTACAGGTAAAGTTCATGGTGATCGCACTAGGGTTGTTTTGTTTAAATAAAGTTTAAGTGCAATAAATAATATAATACCAGCATAATGTGCTGCAGTGGCACATATAAAGGCATGGCAATACAATACAAAATCAATGTTAACTGAAGTTCATGTCCAGTTAAGTGTATTTACAAAGACGGTAAACAAACAGATGAGTCACATCCATTTTACAGAAATGGTAACAAACATATAAAAATACTCACAAAGGGACAAAAGCTACACTGAAGAAAAAACCCTGCTTTCTATACGATATGTAGCAAAAATTGTATGTATTTGTATTCGTACTTTATTTATCATAATGTTTTAAACTGTCTTGAGCACCATCTCCCCTTTTGTTATCATTGCTCTTCTTGTTATTAGTCTTTATTCATTAGCATTATTGCTCCCAGAGATTTACAGATTTACATTCCTTGGCTGTGTGACATTACAAAGAATAGTGAATATGTAAACAGACATTCAGAGCAACAGAAAGAAAAGTGTCACCTGCCAGGCTGGACTTCTTTTCAAATCCATTGTAAAAATGTTTGCAAGTGTCAGTGGCTGGATCTTTGTGGTGTGAATGGTTGCAGTGATGTGCACTGTATATGAGGTGCATGCTTCCTCTTGGTGCTATTAGCTTTAACCCCAGCTGTACTCCATTTGAATGGATGATTCTCACCACCATCATTGCAAACTGCATCGTCCTGGCTCTGGAACAGCACCTCCCTGATGGAGACAAGACGCCTTTGTCCGAACGACTGGTAACACACATTTTACACACACACACACACACGCACGCACACACACGCTTAAATGTGGTTGATGTACAATGTATGCACACGTACTTTATAAATACAGTACATACACATGGAGACTGTTGAGGTACACGAGATACACTGATACTAAATATACGAGAGCTCACTCACACAGGCTAAAAAATGAAAAAAAACCAGTACATTCTCATCATCCTCATCACATCATTATTTCTACCACAAATTTTCTCACAGTTTGTCAAAGTAATCAAAAAGTCAGGAAAAAAAACACATTTTTAAAAAGTAAATGATCAGCCCTGTGACTTGAACTTTGGAGCAAATTTGTACATTTCTAAGCACGTTGATTGATATTGTTCTCAGCACTTCATAGGTTTACACTGATTAAGTATAACATTACGTGTCACGGCTGCGGTGGCAGACGTGTGGAATCGTAGAAGAATGAGGACTCAAATGCACGGATGCAGGAGGATGTTTTGAACGGAAAGCAAGCCTTTATTTATGGCTGAACAATAATGCAAACCGGGGGACAGAGAAAACTAACAAAACCTAAACTGGAAAACTAAGCACAACATATAACCTGAGGGTGGACCAGAACCGAGGGATGAGGAACCGGAAAACACAGAGAAAGCTGACGGAGGTAACGCTGAGGCAACATAGGGAAGACACGCAGAGGTAACAAAGACGGACCAGTGACAAGCAAAGGAAAACACACGCTATATAAGCACAGAGGGAAATGAGGAGGAAGACATGGCTGAACCTAATTAAACATGACGAGACAGGGAGGAAGCAAAACCGAATACAAGACATGGACCTTCAAAGTAAAACGGGAAACACAGAACACAAAGAAGCCACATAACAAAACCTAAAACTAGAACTCAGGAAATACTAAAGAGATAAGGAGGTAGACATACTGAGACAGAAACCAAAACCTAAGAACTAGCAAAGCTCAGGGAAACATAACCAGAATTTAACCAAAACATAAGATAACATTAATCAAAACAAAACCACTGAGTCATCAGACTCAGGAGCATGACATACGACATACGACTGCCTGCCTAGTATTGTTTTGGGCCCTTTTGCTGCCAAAGCAGCCCTGACCCATCGAGGTATGGACTCCACATGACCCCTGAAGGTGTGCTATAGTATCTGGATCAAGATCTTCACAACAGATCCTTCCAGTCCTGTAAGTTGCGAGAAGGAGCCTCCATGGATCGGACTTTTTTGTCCGGCACATCCCACAGACCAAACCATTCCTGAAGCATTTTTGGCAAGGCGCATTGTCCTGTTAAAAAGGACACAGCTATCAGGAAATATGTTTTCCATGAAAGGGTGTACATGCTCTGCAACAATGCTTAGGTAGGTGGTATGTGTCAAAGTAACATCCATATAGATGACAGGGCCCAGCAGAATATTTCACAGCAGCCTTTGCTGGCATGACATCTTCCCAGGTAAGCAACACACACCCAGCCATCCATGTGATTTAAAAGACAAAATGATTCATCAGACCAGGCCACCTTCTTCCATTGCTCTGTGGCCCAGTTCTAATGTTTGTGGGGACTTTCGTTGGTGGACAGGCGTCTGCATATGTAGCCCCATACACAACAAACTGTGATGCTCTGTGTATTCTGACACCTTTCTGTCAGAACTGGCAGTCACGTTTTTTTGGGCAATTTGAGCTACAGTAGCTAATCTGTTGGATCTGACCACACTGGGCAGCCTTCACTCCCCACATGCATCAATGAGCCTTGGCTCCCCATGAGCCTGTTGCTGGTTCACCACTGTTCCTTCCTTGGACTTTTGATACTTGCTGACCACTGCAGACCAGGAACACCCCACAACAGCTACAGTTTTGGAGATGTCCCTACCCAGTCAAGCCTTCACAGTTTTGCCCTTTTTAAACTGGCTTAAATCTGTATGCTTGGCCATTTTTCCTGGTTCTAACTCATCAACTTTGTGGACCACATGTTAAGTTACTCCCTGATATATCCCACCACTAACAGATAGCATCATGAAGAGATAATCAGTGTTATTCACTTCACCTGTCAGTAGGGATAATGCTCTGCCTGATTTGTGTATGTTCTTAAAAAACTTCCCTGACTCTTTTTCTTTCTGCTCTTCCCTTCTCTTTGTCTCTCTACTCACCTAACTACCCATAACTCCACTTTTTATATTCCTTCTCCCATTTCTTTTCCCTTTCCATCCTTTCCCTCTCCCCTGCAGGAGGAGACAGAGCCCTACTTCATAGCCATCTTCTGTTTCGAGTCTGGAATAAAGATCCTGGCTCTCGGTTTTGCGTTACATAAGGGCTCCTACCTGAGGAACGGCTGGAACGTCATGGACTTTGTAGTTGTCCTCACCGGGTGAGTCCACAGTTCTAATCGTTTTAGTTTTGGATTTATTTTAGTGATGTTCTTCTAAGTGGGGTTAAGAATAGGTTTTATTTTCGGGTCTGTGTTTGTGCTTGTTTGCTTTTGTATAAGTGGCTCCTAATGTGTACCTGCTTTGGACACTGAAATGTGTAGGCTGTGTTTCCATGACTACCCGTTTCACTCGAGATCCAAGTTTGGTGGGGTAATCGCCTGGCGAGGCTTTGTTAAAATTTGTTCCTCTAGAGTGAATAATTTGGGATATTTGTGGGGGGATTCATACATCTGTAATTAACTTGAAGTGAACATTCGTCCTGCTGTAATTCTGCTTTCAGTTTCATTTCAGCTCGGGCATTTATCACAAACATAAACATTTCAGCTTTTTAAAACCCAGCAGTGGGTCCACATAACAACACTAGTATCAGCCAATTTCTCTTCATCCTCTAACCTGATGGCCGAGGCCAGATTTACAGTTAGGACAGAAAATGTTGAAATATTGTCTCTGCCAAACGTTTAAACTGAATTGCAAGGTTGTTACATTCAGCTTCCATCTTCAGTCTGACACTCCTCTGCTCTAACTGATTTCACTCAGGCAGGAATTCAATTTTCCCAAATCAATCACTAGAGACCAGTATATGCTCTTAAATCTCTTAAGTTTCACTGCGTTTTTCCATTTATGTATTGTAGCCATTCCTCAGGAGTGCCAGAATAAACAGTCGTGCATCATTAGATAATTGCTTTAGTCATACCCATGGTGCTGACTGACTAATCATTAATCCTTCTGCAGCGGTCAATGGACAGGCTGTTCCTCAGCTGAGAAACTGGAGTTTCATGTCACAGTGCCAGATGAATCAGTGCCCCCAGTCAAATGGAATATGTCAAAGGTCTGGTCCTAGACAGGTTTCTGCAAAAAGGAAGCTTTGAGCAGCTCATTTAACTGCATTGGAATCCACACAGAAAATACTTTTTTTTTTTTTTTATGGATAGACAAACTCAAGGAGAACTAGAACCAATGACATACCAGCTTACTACTTGACTTGAACTTCATTGTAAGCTGTTTGCATGACCGTATTTTAGTGTCCTGCAATGGTATTCATGTTTCACAGGGGAACCAAATGGAGGCAAACATAAGTTAAATTTCAAAAAAGGTGCATCACACTTACATCCAGCTTCATATTGTTATTCATGGACTCTATGACTAGAGTCATTCTGTATGCTTTACAGTTCAAAAGAATACTTTTTTATTTTATACTGGGCCTTCGAGCAGCCCTTCAGTTCATCTTCTCTCCACAACAAGCAGTTTTAGCTTTTTTCCCCATTTCCCTTAAGGGAACTTTCTTCTGATTTGATGCCCCTCCGCCCCAAAAAAAGAAGATTGAGACATGTGAGTGGGTGAACCTTGTTTAGTCATAGCCAGAGCTCAGTGCCTGAGATGACCATATTTGGGATATTCTATGACAACATAGATATACAGAGAAGCCTGAATACTTACTCTTAACTACAGATGACAAAAACACAAGGAGAGGCACAAGGAGGCAAACTTTGAACAAGGTAGGGCAGGAGCTGGCAAACAGACTATCAGACTAAGTAATGAGGGGTATAAGTAGAGAAGGAGCTAACAAAGTGAAATCATAGATGGTTGAGCAGACAAAGATGGGAAATTAAAAAACATAAGTTTACCACAATTAAACAGGATATGTCTAAAGCCATGGTTACACCTGATGTGTTGGTTATTACGGTACTCCCTTGATCTGTGACATCAACACAGTCCCATTAACCATTTATACTAGCACTTGAGGAGTGCTGGACTCACTGCAATCTTCTAAATAAAAAAGCAAAACAAAAACCACTGGGTCAGCGCTGGTATGGGAATAGGTGCTGAAACAGGAGACACCAATCACAGTAGTTTTTTACATAACGTCTCATCTTTACTGACTGTATCATCTGAGAAGCTCTGCTCCTGCAGCAATATATCATTGAAATGCCAGTGAACATAGCCCTGCTCATATAGTCATGTCTCCAACCCAGCTGCATTGTCTTTACATATATGCCAGCAGGTGGCATGAGTAGTCATGTGGTTGCTGTGTGATCTAAATATGGCTGCCTAAACCATAGTGGGTGGGTGGGGGGTACAGATTTAACAAGATACAGACTTTGTTGAGGAGAAATAGGCAAATAACAGATATGCATATACACACACACACACACACACACAGAGTTATTTCAGTGATAGTGTAACAATATTACAGACAACACATCATCAATAATTTTTAGATTAATCCTTACTCTCAGTCAGTTTGTGTGTTTGCATCAAGTAGCTTGACTTAGTGTCTTTTCTAATCTCAAACACACTCGCACAGACACAGCAGAGGTCTGGTTTGACAAGGTGTGTGTGTGTGTGTGTGTGTTTGTGATCAGGGCCACTCCTCCTCAGTCACTCTTCCTTTAATGAGGACATATACACACATACACGTACACAGGCTGGATCAGAGCGTCCCTGCAGGGAGCAGCAACCAGGGCAAAGTGAAATGTCACTTCTGCAAGAGATGGGGGAGCTGGTTTGTTGTTATGGCAATAGCCAATAGAAGGGTAGCATAATTTCCTGAATTCCTCTTTCTCTGTTCTTCTACTAGCTCTATTTAGTAAGCTGAAAGCACTAGCTGCTGAAGCTAAAACAAGAAGGAGGGAAAATCACAGCTGGATTTAACTAGAGCTTTAAACTGGTGGTGTTTTACTGCTTGAGGTTGTGTTGCTAGGCCTTCCGCTTTACCCCATCATCATGTCACCCGTATTTACAAGATGTTAACTGATGCAATGGGAGCTAAACAGGCAAGCATACATCGCAGCCAGTCCTCGAGTAAGGTGTGTTCACATGTAGTGATGTTTTCATCACCTCTGCTAACCACATAGTGTCTCCGAGAACTGATGACAAGCCACGGACAATGCAACACTTATTCAGAAAGTAGCATACTGTAGTGTCTCTCGCATGTCTTTAGCAGATCACATCCAAAGTGTCCTGCTGCACAGTACCGTATTAGAGGTCTCTGGGTTTGTAAGGGAATGGGAATACAGGTCCCATTTAATGCGTTCCGTAACATTTTCTTAACAGAGCCGAACCTTTTGTTAAAACTTGCAAGTTCATAGGGGAAAAAAATGAGAATTCTAAAAGAGCAGTAAGGAAAATGATTACAGATATGCTGGATTAAGGCTTTCAGAGTGGGAATACACTCCATGTGATTTGCTGGAGGGTAGTCTACATATTCTTGCCTCTGCCAAATTATTTTTATCCCTGGTGGAGATAAATGTCTCCCCAAGAGATTTTTCTATAGTGTGAACAACAATAAAATCACAAATGGACTTTCACTGACCTTTGATAATTAAGCTCAAATGGCAAAGCAGGGCTACCTTGAGCCATACCTAACTTTTCATTATGTCACTGAGCACCAGTAGATTGTCCCAGCATGGAAATTACAGCTAGATGATTGAAAGAAAACAATGGAAATTCATTCATATCAGTCATATAAAAATCCTAGAAATGTTATTACTGAGTCTTAGTGTTAACCGGATACCTGATAATCATCATCAGTCAGTTAATTCCCCATGAAGGTGATAAGTAAAAGGTGTACATCATCCAGGGCTGCTACTCGTGACATTCTGCTAAGGCCTTGATATGAAGAGCATTTCTGAAGAAGTACTGTATTGATGGCTAACTGACTTTGCAACTAATGGTGGAGCTTTACAGAAGAGCAACCACCCTGGTAACTTTCATTTAAAGCACCATTTACAAGTTCGAAGTTTTTGTCCATGATGATCTAAAAAACTGTAAAAGGCAGGAGTCATTTTAGTATACAGTCTAATTATATACTCATGTACTTCATGTACTTTTGTTTTTTTCAAATTGCAAATGTTTGCTGTTTGTCCCAGTATATGGGCAAGGAGTTGCTTCCTTCCTTGTTCAGTCTTTCATGCAAGATGCACACATATGAACCCTCCACAGAGGTCTGTCACTAAAATAGATAATTCTGTTAGTGTGACAAGGATCCATCTATCCATCTGTTTGATACTGCTTATCCAGGGCCAGCTCACAGGGGCAGCAGTCTAAGCAGAGAAGCCCAGACCTCCCTCTCCCCAGCCACCTCTTCCAGCTGATTCAGGGAAACAGTAAGGCATTCCCAGGCCAGCGGAGAGACATAATCTCTCCAGCATGTCCTGAGTCTGCCCCAGGGCATCCTCCTAATAGGCCATACCCAGAACACCTAACCCAGGAGGCACCTAGGCGGCATCCTAATCAGATGTCCGAACCACCTCAACTGTCTCCTTTTGATGTGCAGGGAGTAGCAGCTCTACTCTGAGTTCCTTCCTAATAACTGAACTTCTCACCCAATCGCTAAGGCTGAGTCCAGCCAACCTTCAGAGAAAACACATTTCTGTTGCCTTTATCCATTATAGTATTCTTTTGGTCATTACACATACTCTATGTAGGGACATAGATCGACCGGTAAATCACCAGCTTTCCTTATATGCTCAGCGCTCTCTTCACCACAACAGACTGGTACAGTGTCATCATCATTCCAGATGCTGCACTGATCCAACTGCCAATCCCCGAGTTCCCTTGCCCCTCATTTATGAACAAGACTCCGAGATACGAGAGCAATAGCAACTCATCCCTGACCGGGAGTGGGGACTCCACCCTTTTCCAGCTGAAGACAATAGCCTCGGACAGATTCTCATTCCTCCCACTTCACACTTGGCTGCAAAGCACTCCAGTGCAAACTGAAATCCACCATCTGATGAATCCAACAGAACCATGTTATCTGTAAAAACCAGACATGAAATCCTTAGGCCACTAAAGTGGAAGCCTTCTGCCACCTGGCTGCACCTAGAAATGAACACAAGGGCTGTGCCCTTCGTCCCCAGAGTCTGCTTCCTCTACTAAAAGAATATCAGTACAATGGAGGAGATCCTTGTTCCTTCCACCAGAGTCACCTGACAGTTTGCTAGAATCTCTTGTGCCGTGGTCTCACTGCACACAATATGCTTGACCGGTCAGTACCTGTCAGTCCCACAAAATAACCAAGCTGATAGGACTCCTTCTTCATCTTGATGACTCCCTTCACCTCCGATGTCTACCATTTGGTTCAGAGATTACCACCACAACTATGGCGTTATTTTTGTGCCTCTATTCTGAGCGCACGTAATACAAATGTTGCATTTTGAGGAGAAAATTATTTTTCGCTAAGAAAAGTTTAATTTGAGCAAACAAAATTAATTGCTGCGTGCAAGAAATGTATTTCAGTGTTTGTGATTATCCATATACACACACAATAACAGCCCCTCTCGCTCGGTTGTGGGCATTTGCTCTTGCTCAGATCTCTGCTGTGTGTGCTGACAGACATCTGCGGACCTGCTCTCAGTGCTCTCAAATGCTAACAGGCTAAATATTTTAACATATAACAAATGTAAAATTGTAGCACTAAGTGAATTAGGAACAACACAATGTAAAAGAAAGGGTTTTTTGGTTACTTTGAGATGTCTGTGTTTGCCTCCAGCAATAAACATAAAGAGATGAACTGCATCTTTTGATGGAACATAATGTTGCTTACATTGAAACAGACTGATGGTCAGACATTGTCCTTTGTGCTGAAATAAAATGCATTTTTACATTTTTTGCATTTTTAGATATTTCTTAAGGAGTGTGACAATGTTTTGGATTATTTTGATTTGTTGTCACGTTAGTGAAATGAGCAATTCGAGATGCAGGGGAAACGGAGCAATCTTGTGCCTGCCTATCTTTTAATGTGATTGCATACATTCAGAATGTGTTGAAAGTGATACATAAATGAGCTGTCTCCCACAGAGTAAAACTGCCTTTTCATTTATGAAGGTTACCAGGGTGCCCATTCAGATATGAAGCTGACACATTCAGATGTCCTCAAATTAATCAAAAAAAGGGTTTTACTTTAAAATTAAAATCAGTAACTCAATATGCACATATTGCCTTTTTACATCCAAGTACCACCTCACATCACAATGGAACCAACGGTTAGGGATTCATAGCTGCAAGCTACATTCAACTTTAAATACAGCTTTAAACTGCAGTCGCTGAAATTCAACACATCCTGCAGCATTCTGCGTGGATGGATGGATAGATACAGTAAATGGATAGATGTAGATATGGGTAGAGCGAGAGAAGCAGAGTGAGCCCTCTGAGAGCAATGAAGCCCCTTGCCAGAGTAGCAGTAGAGTACTACTGCAGCTAGAGAGCAGAGGGAGGGAAAAAGGAGGAGGAGGTGGAAGTAGAAGACACGTGACATTGTTTCTCTATTCCCTTGGGCTCTGGATAACAGGACAGAAAAAGAATACAAGATGGGCTTGGCTGTTAAAGAAGGCGTGAGAAGGATGGAGAGCAGAGAAGAGTTTAGAGCAAGAGGAGGGAGACCACAGGAAGCAGGGAAAAGTGATGGCTGGGGGGACAGCGGCGGTGAAAGTGATGTATGGAGAACGAGAGAGAGGTTTGGAAGAGGAATGGAAGGAGGAGGGAAGGCAAAGATGGAGATGGAACAAGGGGGGAGGGGGGAGAGAGAGAGGGAAATGAGAAATGCCGAGAGGAGCGCACTAAGAGAGGGAATGAATGTGTGTGTGTAAGCGCTGCAGTAACCTGCTTTTCCCTGCTCCCTACGATCAATCACTCGCCACAGCCTACATAACACACTCTGCTTGTAGCTTATGGTGCATGCACACATATAGACACTGTATTTAGACACACACAATTACGCACAATTACTATGCATGGCCTATATTGCCAAGTGTAATCATACTTCAAGCCACTGTGTATATTTTACTCTGAAATCAAGTTCCTGTAGTCTTCCTATGTGTGAACGCTATAGCTGTGCCGTGTGAGGGTTAAGACTTGGTCTTCTCTTTTTTTACAGTACAGCAGTGCTGCCTCGGTAGCTCTTACCACCGTCTTATTTGCAATTTATTGCAACACACATTAATTTGTCATTGAATCGCATGGACTACACCGCAGCAAATTCTTAAATTTCACTTTTCTCTAGCTACCGGTCACCAACTGACTTCTGGGCCTGTGTGACTGAGGCCTGATACTACCATTGCTGATACCTGGACAAACAAAGATGTTACAATGATGCCAGTGAGATATCAAAGAAGTCACTGTCTGTGATCAAAAATAACATCAGAATTTGCAGTAAAAATCACCTGCAACCACTTACCAACCAGTTGGGGAATACTGATTTTAGTCAACAGCCTCTGGGGTGATCTGACTGGTCTTAGATGAACTAAGATTTCCTCATTTAAATTCTGTGAATAGTGATATTTAATAATATAGATGCATATTGAATATTATATTTGACAAAAGTAATCATTAAAAGAAAAGTCAAAGTGTCTGTACGTTGTTTTGGACAGTTGTTTTCAGTCATTCAGGTGAGCTTACTTTGCCTTGCTTTAGAAACCTTACATTATATTGAGTACACGTGAGTCTCTCACAGATAGTAGTTCCCATTTATACATGAAGAATAGTCATATTCTTGTCCAAAATAAAACATTTATATCACTATAAACACACAAAGTGTAAATACAATAAATCATATAAACTACTAAGTGAGGAAAAGTGTCTCTCGTGGTGCCCAGAAGACGAACCCTGTCCATTTTACACCTCACCTGTTCTTCAGTGCTAATCAATGCCAGGCCAATATTGAAATTTTGCAGGAAAGCTAACTAGTAATCTGTGTGGTAAATTGTTCTTACTTTATGGCGATTACCTTCACACTGTGCATTGGCCAAAATTTTTTTGGCTTTAATAAATCCAACTTATCCAACAATGCAATATTAACTCATGTAACACACACTGCAGCATCTGGGGTGCACAAATAAGGCTTCAGACTTTAGTTTACTTTCGATTTTTAGTGTTACTACTGTCACTCTCTTTCTTTCTCACTTTTTATCTCCTCTATTGGTTTCTGGGAGAGTGTGTGCTTGTGCTGTGTGAGTCGTGACTGAGAAGGCTTCTGCCACTGTGTCGTGAAGTGTGTGTGTCTGCGTGTGTACATGCACGTGTGCTGACTTCATTCTTGGCAAACACACTGGTGAGACAGACACTTGATGAGGACAAGAATTAATGAGAGGAAGAAAAAGAGGAGCGGGAGCACACACACACACACACACACACACACACACACACACACACACACACACACACACACACACACAGTCACTAGTGTATTTAGTATTCAAGGATGACAGTCCATTGATTTTTAGTACTGTGACGTCACAATGTAATTTAATCATTTATAGTAGAGTCTGGGCCAGTCAGTCAATGAGAGGACACCATATATGTCCCTGTGATTCTCCTAATGGATGGTCACAGAGACAATGTTAAATATAAACCTAGCTCTTTCTTCATCCATGTATATTTTATTGCATGTGCAGTCTTATTGGCTGTCATTATCTTAAAAAAAAAACACTTTAAGGCAAAGTTATTCTTCAGGATTTATCTTTTATTAAAATGCATATGTTATACCTCTTTTACAGGGATAGGGGAACCAACTCTAGAACTGAGAAAACAACCGGCACCGGTACTTCACAAAATGGACAAAACTTGACATGACTGACGTCAGTAGCGATATCAGGGGCTAGCATAAGAAAAATCATGGGATTTTCTTTCTTTTCTTTTTCCTACAGAACCACCACCAATTTTCTTTCTCTCAAACTTGTTGCAATTTTGCCTGGATTTAAAAACATGACATTGCAGCAGCACAGGTACTAGTACTCGGCTTACAGTGTACTAGTGACAGTTGTGGAGATCAGGTAGTGGTAGTTCGTAGTTGCTGTACAGAGCGTTTACATTCTGTTGCTGTCTAGTGCCACCTGAGGCATTGTTAAACATTTGTGGAACAACTGGTAACGTCTTGTTCATGTTTGTGGTCTTGCTGGTTCTTTAGCACAAAGAAGACAGAAACTGTCATATACAAAGAACTTATTTGCACCAAAATGAAGTGACTGGGTGATAACAAAGACAAAACTGTCCTCTACAGACATTGTGCTTCTCAACTGTGCTTCTTTAATGTTTGTTTGAATGATGTACTTCTTTCTCTTCTTGTGAAGTCAGCTATGGCTATTTCCTTTCCTGGTGAAGCGGTACCTAGTCAACTAGGCATTTGTTAAATTCCCATAATCCTTTTCTAAATGTAGCCAGAGAAATACC
>VOQK01025721.1:7528-18191 GCA_015052645.1 Benitochromis conjunctus | reverse complement strand
AAAAAAAAATGCTCAGTATCTATGTTGATAAGGGCCAGGTAATGCAATGAAAGGATGTCACATCATTTGATTGACCTACAAAAGGCTCAATTCAAAGACAGAAGTGATAAATTGAAGCAGCAAGCTAGTCCACTTTGCCAAACTTTTATTACAGGAACTCAAAATGGTACTCAGTAGTTTGGATGGCCTCCACGTGTTTGACGGCTGACAACATCGGGGCATTCTCCTAATGAGATGAAGGCGTGTGTCCTCGGGGATCTCCTCCTAGATATGAACCAGGGAATCACTGAGTTCCTGGAGAGTATGAGATGCAATCTGGCGGTGTCAGATGGACTGAAACACATTGCCTGTTGGATTTAGGTCAGGCAAGTGTGCGGGCTAGTCAGTGGTATCAATTCATTTATCCTTCAGGAATTGCCTGCATTGTTACCAGGAGGAACCCAGGACCCAGTGCATCAGTGTAGAGTTTAACAACGGGTCCAAGGACTTCATCCTGATGCCTAATGTCAGGGTGCGGTTGCCTAGCCTGTAGAGGTCTGTGTGTCCCCAGACCATCACTGACCCACCACCAAACCAGACATGCTGAACGATGTTACAGGTAGCATGACGTTCTCCATGACTTCTCAAGAGTCTTTCACGTCTGTCACATGTGCTCAGGGTGAATCTGTTCTTATCTGTGAAAAGCACAGGGCACCAGTGGTGGAGCTCCCAATCAAGCTCCACAGTGCCAGGCAGCGAGCACAGAGCCCACTAGAGGATGTAAGCCTCTCAAGCCACCCTCATTAAATCTGTTTCTGATTGTTTTGTCAGAGGCATTAACAACAGTCACCTTCTGGCGGTCATGTTGTAGCTCTGGCAGTGCTCATCCTGTTCCTTCATCCTCATCTCAATCCTGCTGATGTGTTAAGGACCTTCTACTGCCCTTTCCAGCTCTCCTCCATTGAATCTCATCCATGCTCTTGAGACTGTGCTGGGAGACAACAGATCTTCTGGCAATGTCACCCATTGGTGTGTCATCCTGAAGCAGTTGGACTACCTGTGCAACTTCTGTAGGGTCCAGGTATCACCCCATGCTACCAGTAGTGACACTGACCCCAACCAAATGCAAAACTAGTGAAAAAAAGTCAGAAAAGATAAGGGGGAGAAAATCTCAGTGTCCTTCACCTGTGAAACCATTCCTGTTTAGGGGATTGTCTCATTGTTGCCCCTCGGGTGTAGTGTTTGTTAATTTCATGAACATCAAAGCAGCTGAAACTGGTGAACAACCCCCTCTGGTTTAACTGACTTGATGCTATGCTTGATGTTCCTTTTGTTTATTTATTTCTTTTTCTTTTTTGAGCAGCGTATGTTGGATCTACAAATCACTGAAAAGGCTAAATGTTGCTCTTGAATACAGCAAAATTAAACATCATTAGATGTAGATTTAGTTTATGCAGATACCATGCGTAAGATTAAAACCCTCTCTCTCTCTCTCTCTCTCTCTCTCTCTCTCTCTCTCTCTCTCTCTCTCTCTCTCTCTTTTTTATAAAAATGTGCAAGAACACACTGGACAGTTGAGAAATCGAACCTGAGAGGTTTGGAGCATTTCTCCCCATCTTAGCAGGAAAAGATGCTCTATTGAGTCACTGGTGTATTTGGCAGAGACACCAAATTACCTCAGAACCCAAGACAGAGCGTAACAGAAAACTCTGACTCACTGCAGGGAAAACTGAGCTCTCTTCTATGTCAGAAACAGGACAGATTAGATGAAACCGGTCTTCATAAAAATGGTTCTCGGCCTTATCGACTCAGGCCCTACGAATTATGAATAGCTCCTTCTGTGTGCATGTAATGCTGGCTAAGTTCGATGTGAAGCATGCCACATTACAGCAGCATTACATCAGCAAATCAAAATGTAATCAAATATTAAGAAGCGGTACACAGGGGTGTCACAGTGGGTACAGAACAACTGCATTAACAACTGAGAGAGGAATTTAAGTCCAACAAGGGGAGGAAAAACGAGGTCAGAGACGGAGCGCGTACTTGGTTGAAAGTTGTCCTGTTGCCACCACTTCCATTATCGTTATTGGTCTTCAGTCATTTACAGGCTCATCTCTCCCCTATACGTTCTCCCATAACCTCAAGCTCTGTCCCCTGCAGGTTGTCTGCTGCAACCTACAGAACAAGAAGGACAAATAGATGTTAGGTTGTACAACGATTGTAGTGGACATGTCTGATGACACTCACTCAGCTGTTGTTGCTTAAAAGTAACAGAATAAATGGCATTCAGTTATGTTATGAGCTTGACTGTATTCACTGGAAAAACAGCAGCACTGGCTACTGGTTTAAAGCAATACATAAACCAATATTGAAGTTAGTGGAAGAAAATAGGGTGGACAGGTTCTTAAGACGCGCTATTGGGGTGCAAACAATCTTATTTTAGGTGCCACTCTGTAGAGTAGTTTTGGGTCTGCCTTCTTGGTAAATGCAGAATAGAGCTGTATTAAAATCTGTTTTTGTGGTTTGAGGAAAACACTACTGATCAGCCAGCCATTTACCATACAACTGCACAATGAAGTAGCCTTTTATACAAAGCTGATGCTTCAGTGTGCAGTGCTTTGTGTTCACCCACACACCCTTGTGAACAAAAATAGAGTCACAGACAGAAACAGACACACAATGTGAGGGCATCAGAGTGTTAAAGGTAAGCCAGTAATTGTCGTTTCTCATACCCACAGAATTAACAGGCATCTCTGTCCTGAGTTCTTTAGCCTAAAGTTTCCTTTTCCAAGATGTGCATTCGCTGACTCTGACCTCTTAACAAGGAAGGTAAAAAAAAAAAGACCACATTGAGATTTTCTTCATCACAGGATCAAATATTTTCACCTTTTAGGTGACCTCCTTTGGGAGTCGTTCTCACACCTTAGCCGCAATTTGTGTATAATAATTCTTAACAGCACATCCTTTATCATTTCGTTACTCTGACATGATTTACTCATACCAAAACTGAATGCTTTTTCTTTATTTTCATGACTATTTACATTGTAGATTCTCATTGAAGGCATCAAAACTACAAATGAATACATATGGAATAATGTAGTAAACATAAAAGTGTGAAATAGCTGAAAACATGTTTATATTATAGCCTTCAAAATTGATTAGTGCTTTGCACACGCTTGGCATTCTCTCGATGAGCTTTATGAGGTCGTCACCTGAAATGGTTTTCCAACAGTGTTGAAGGAGTTCCCAGAGATGCTGAACACTTGTTGGCACTTTTGTCTTCACTCTGCAGTTCATCTCATCCCAGACCATCTTGATTGGGTTTAGGTAAGGTGACTGTGGAGACCAGGCCATGTGACACAGCACTCCATCACTCTCCTTGGTCAAATAGTCCTTACACCGTCTGGAGGTGTGTTTGGGGTCATTGTCTTCTTGAAAAATAAATGATGGTCCAACTAAACGTGAACCGGACAGGATGGCATGTTGCTGCAGGATGCTGTGGTAGCCATGCTGGTTCAGTGTGCTTTCAATTTTGAATAAATCCCCAACAGTATCACCAAGAAAAGCACCCCCACACCACCACACCTCCTCCTCCATGCTTCATGGTGGGAACCATACATGTAGAGACCATCTGTTCACCTTTTCTGTGTCGCACAAAGACACAGGTGGAACCAAAGATCTCAAATTTGGACTCATCAGACCAAAGCACAGATTTCCACTGGTCTAATGTCCATTCCTTGTGTTTCTTGGCCCAAACAAATCTTTTCTCCTTGTTATTTTTTCCTTAGTCATTTCTTAGCAGCTATTTGACCATAAAGGCCTAATTCGCACAGTCTCCTCTGAACAGTTGATGTAGAGATGTGTCCGCTACTGGAACTCTGTGTGGCATTTATCTGGGCTCTAATCTGAGCTGCTGTTAACTTGCGATTTCTGTGGCTGGTGACTCGGATGAATTTATCCTCAGCAGCAGAGGTGACTCTTGGTCTTCCTTTCCTAGGGCGGTCCTCATGTGAGCCAGGTTTGTTGTATCACTTGATGGTTTTTGCGACTGCACTTGTGGACACATTCAAAGTTTTAGCAATTTTCTGAACTGACTGACTTTCAGTTCTTAAAGTAATGATGGACTGTCATTTTTCTTTACTTAGCTGATGGGTTCTTGCCATAATATTAATTCTAACAGTCGTCAAACAGGGTTGTCAGCTGGGTACCAACTTGCCGTTGCCTCTGATCTCCACTGCTGCATCAAAACGACAACCCCTCAACTTGAACTTTGTGTTTTGGCGTAGACTGGCCAGTCATAGGGCAATAAATAGAGATGGATTAGGGTGAGTGGTGAATGACGATTGTGTTGGTGTACCAATATCACACTAATGGCTTTTTGATCAGCTAATGCTGTCCTCACTAAAAGCTGTTTTTCAGCTGTACAGCTAGCTTAAACATTGTACCCTCATTGTATTTGATAGAATTTGATTGTGAAAAATATGTAAGTTTCAAAAACTGAATGCTCTTCCTCAGATGTCATATAGTAGAACTTCATGTTAGATGTCTACCCTTCTGGGATGACTCCATGTGCACAACCTGGTGAATGTTGAAAATTTAAGGGACATGCTCCTTGTAGGACTTCTGGGTGCTATCTGGGCAACTGTCATTGGATCTAGTTCAGGATCCTAGCCAGCGACGCAGCTCTGCACCTCTGTACTTTGTTTATGCGCTGTCAGTGTCATTATAAGCTCTAGTACTGATCTCACTTTGAGTGGCTAATTTGCTGGTTTTGTCTGACAGACTTGCTACAAAACTGTGATACTTTCTTATCATGCAATGATATTGATGAACCTTGATGGATGAAGTAAATTAGAGTCACTCAGTTTACAGTGGGCAGCATGATTATACATGTTGGGAATTTTGGCTGCAAATACTCAAGCAAATCTAACATGCTGTAAACACAAACGTTCAAGAACATTACATGCACACAAGTGTCCAACAACACACTGAAAGGAAAGACACACGCTAACAAGGACAGAGAAGTCCAGACATCGTGTCCTTGTGAAGTCCAGCAGTCATGCTGGCAAGAGACGGAGGAACAGGTGGGCAAATCAGCCGGTCCGGCAGAGATCGAGGGAGCAAGGGAGAGAGGTGAATGGAAAAACCGAAGATTAGAGCCACGGGAAAGAGTGTGTGAGGAGGAGAGAGGCAACAGACATGTGTCAATATAATTAAAGGACAGAGGAATGAAACGAAGGTTGCAGCAGAACTGACAATTAGAGACTCTACTTGACAATTAGATTACACAGAAACTGAGAAAATCTGGAAATACAACATATCGGAAAGTTAAACTTCTAGTGACACAACTGCTGCTGGAAATGGAAGCACCTTTTGTACTTACTAAAGAAGATATTCTGCAAATGTTCCTAGTATTCATTAAAAGAATACTGCCCACTGATCTAAGAAATTGCCTTATCTCATAATTACTTCAAAACCAGTCATTATGTTGGCCAGACAGGTCAGAAAAGCACAGCATACATTTTAATAAAACACACAGGTGACCAGGGGAAAGAATGATTCATTGCTCTTTATGACCTCCTTAATTTGTCCTTTTCCCTTTCTATATACATGAAGTTAAAGTAGAAAAAAGGAGGAGAGAGGGGAACAAAACTGAAGAGAGCAGAGGAAAGGTAGTGGGAAGGAGTGAGTTTGGGTGGAGATAGAAGGAGGGACAGAGAGTCCATCAGCTGAGTGTTAGTAGTCTGCTGAGATCAGCAATAATGCTAGAGTGAGAAAATTAACTGAGGGAAAGTGGGAGTAGGGGGGGATGAGGGTGGAGAATGTGGTGAGAATGAGAGTGCTTCTGTCCTGCTGCTGCCAGTGAAAGCTTCAGCTATGAGAAGACGGAGAGAGAAGTGGACAAAAAAACAGAGAAGAATGAAGTGATTAAAAAACAAAACAGTTTGGTTGAAAAAAAGAAATCTGTTGGGGGAGGTTAAATATAAAGAAGGGGTAAGACAGAAGGTGGTGAACCTCCAAACCGTACCCCAATCCTGCTGCCGACTTCCATTCTACACCCATCAAATGGGCTCTTGTTTGAGGGTGGTAGTGACACCACCTTGGTAGCATGGGCCGACGGTGAGCACTGATATATCGGTTGTAAAATACAACTTAATGTTGCGTATCAGTAGGAGAGAGGAAGACAGACCGAGAGGAAGAGAGCAAAAGCATTTTCTTGACTTTTATCTTTAAGATGTACTGTTTGTACTGCATCATTGCTGTTCCACAAACAATTTTTAAATAAACAACAGTACTGAACTACCCCACAACAAAGAACAGGATGTTCAGTGTAGTGACTTTAATTAGCAAAGGTGAAGCCTAGCTGACAGCATCAGCTACAACTACCTGCGTTGGCAACCGTCTGTCTTTCAAAGCAGTCACCAATCTTATGATGCTTTAATCCTTGACAGAATTTAAAAGGGGAAAACAAAGGAGGTTTAATGGTTGAGGGCTCAGTGGGAGACACTAAGGGGACAGGAGTTCGCACTGTGATGACACATGGCACTCTTACACTTTTTCGAACACAAGCCACACATAGGCCATGTGCAATTCATTTACATAGACATACACATGCACACAAACACAGCGACAACTCATGCACGTGTGACTGGCTGGAACCTGTCCCAGGCTCTTTCATGTTGTCAGTGTGTGTTTAAGCTATTTTTGCCAAAGATTCCACACAGATACAGCATGCATTACACACAGCACACGTGGCTTTTGTGCACAGCATGTTGCGTATACGCTGATAACATATAACTGTATGCTTAACTGATGAAACATGTATCAGTCCTTCTACATACGGATGACTGTATAAGCCCGCGTCACATACACACCTGAAATTAAATTTTTCAAGTGGAATCTGAGAGTCCAACAACAGAAAGTTGCTAATATATTGAATGTATTGACACTGTAAGACGTGTGTGCAAAAACAAATACAAAGTGATCAACTCAGGATTTTTAAGATATCTGTTGGCTACTTTGCACCCTTTCATTGAAGAGCTAGCAACCCACAATTAGCTGAATTAGCATGAGCTTCTTAGATACCTTATTACCTCAGATGTTTGGTGGACCAGCTCCTTGGTCTTGCAGACTTTCAGCTGGAGGGGGTGTCCTGGCACCACGATGCCAGATTCTTCTCTTCATCCATGTAGGCTGCCTCATCATAAATGTTGGAGATGGCGCCCAACACCACTGTGTCCTCAGCAAACTTCACAATGGTATTGGAGCCATGTGTGGCTCCAGGATGTCCACGTATCAACATGCTGCTCCAGATGTTTCTGCTCCCGCTGAAAATGCTTGCACTTTCCTCCTGGATTAAAATATATTTAATGTTACATTCAGAATAAGCCATTAAAATAAGAACAGCACATTTGTACATCAGGAAATAAAGACGAGTGAAAGATTCAATTCCAAATATACTGACAGCTCTCCAGTGAGACATTAAAGTTAAATATAACAATCCAATTCTGAAGCTTAATTTTAATCTCAGCTGAACTGATTTTTTCAGGAACAAATAAAACACTGAAATAAGCCAAACAAACTGTTAGAAATTATCTTTATGAATTGTATTTTGTGTTTAATCTCCACTGAGTAGCAAAAGCCCATGGAGCTTTTGAAAACGATGAGCCTCGACCTCCTGGTCATCTCGGGAAACCTCGGAGCACTTTCACAAACAGGCAATAACGATATTTGAAGTTTACACATGTATATTCTTCCCTGAAAATATCTTATAAATATATTTTCTGTCACAGAAACAGTAATTTTTAAAACTTTACAGTTTTAGCTGCTCCCTTCCATCATTTCTTCTTTTGAGTTTCAGATGAAATGCATTCTGGGATACTTGGCTTCACCAAGTCCACACAAGTCATCACCAATGAACACACAATAGAATTAGCGACTGGGGCAACTGGCTGGTGACCTAAGCAATTGCAAGAATGTTTTTTTAACCTGTGACCGTTGGTTGCAAACTGGTTGCCAACTTGTCTATGTCTCTATGACTTTTGACCCTAAACTTCCACTGCTCCAAAATGGCAGATAAGTTAGGATTGTGTGGTAAATCACATTTAGTGTATGTGTGCAACTTACAGCTGTATCTCAGCACAATCAAAAAAGAAACACAGGGACACACATACTAGACTGTTGATATGGCAACTACCACTTTAGGTTGTAACGCCCTGTGCAAGTTAACTATTTGCCTAGCTGAATTCTCAAGGTGGCTCACTAAACTGTCAAACTACAATGATAGAAACCACACAGAGAACTTCTGCATAACTACAAGTAGGTTTGTATTTTTAAAATTTTGGTAATTAGATGTGTTTTGTAAAAACCTCAAACACTTAAGACAAAGACATGATCACAGAAAGTCCTGTGCCCAAACTGCAACTTGGGGTTTTGCATGTTCCGGTCTAGACTGGTACACCTCCAACGTAATTAGCAAAAGCTTTAAATCAACTGCAAGACCTATAAGCAACCATTAAAAATTCTAAAATAGGGGTATTGCGCACAATATCAGAAGTAATGGATGTATGGATAATCTTTTCTATTTTATCTCATGGAAGAAATAGTTGCTTTTTAGCTGTGTTTAACAAAAAGGTTAAGAACTGTTGACAGGAAGACCAATTAGTGAAATAAAGTCCAAGTCTGTGAAAAGGTTTAGCTGGTTTTCATTTGCATAAATAGTAACATCTATGTTATATGTTCATGTGTGGGATGTCTGTGCACATGTTTGTACAATACAACAATTTCAGAATAAACCAGAAGCAGAGAAAGTGGATCATCCATTCTACCTGGGCTTCATTCATCACTGTCATCTGATCATGCATTGTGTATGCACACACGTGTCTGATATGTGTGTCTGTGTTTGCATGCAGTAAAACAATGCACCAGTAAGCATCAGTCTGCATGCAAAGAAGCTGCTCTTGTATTTGTGTGCTGTGTTCCTGTCAGCAGGCTCAGGATCTGCGGTTAGAATGGGGGAGCTGTAGGGGTAGCAGGGTAGGTGAGGATTATGTGTGTAAGTGTATGTGGGTGGGAGATGCGGGTGTTTGGAGGGGTTGGAAAATCAATCGCTGGGAGACCCACTTCCCATCCCCGTTTCTGCGGCAATGCCAAGATTCCATCAATGAGCAGGGGCTGCGTTTCCCTGGCAACGCTTATGAATGAGAGCAGGACGGTAACTGTGGAGACTAAGCGAAGAGAGGAATTGCCAGTTGCCATGGCAATGCCATGAACAGGGATACACCGAGCAGAGTGAAGGTGGCGAGTGACCTCTGAGATCTTAATCAGTGCCATCAATCATCATCATCAAAGCACTGTTCCTCGGCGGGACAGCAGCAAACAGAAGCCTCATGTTGCAGCAGGTCTTAGACCTTGATTTGATACTTTGATACTTAGGATAGTGCACAGTTTATTCTCTGAACAGTGACAGTGAATTGTGAAGAAATTTGGGGATATGGATTCAGTCTTTAACATGCAAAAACAAGTTATGATTAAATGATTAAAATAATGTTGAAACAGCAGCACACCAGGCTTACGATACTTGTGCAGAACATTCCAGTTAACCTTCAAACTTGCGACCATCAAAATAATGACTAAAAGCTGGAAGGGATACTCGTATCATTTAGTGTTCATCTTATTTGCGTCCACCTTTCATGAAAGGTGGATGTAGCTACTGTAAGCACCCTACAGGGTGTGTTTTAAGCTAAAGGTGAGCACATTTAGATACAAGGGTGGAGTGGTAAGTTATGACGTGACCGTAGAGCTTGCTTAGGTGCATGTATAGATTCTATAGGTGCAATGCATAGAGTCAGTGCTACGTAACTGATTACTAAAATACTTTTTATTTATCAAACTAAAGCACAGACTTTGTGGACAGGCTCTTGATAGAAATAATAATACACAGATGACATTAACACCAAAAACATGATTGAGAGGTCTAGTTCAGTGATTTGTGTTAAATAAGGTGAAGCGTAGCAGATAGTGATTCGACTGATTATAATTAAAACAGGCAAATTGTTAAAAACGTCTCTTTTTAAAATCAGTCTGACTAATGTTTTGACCTGGGACATTGTTCAACACTTCATTCATCTGCATCTATTAAACAGATGTATTGTGCATTTTTACCTACTATCATGTATTGTACAAGTTGAGCTCAGGTAAAGCTAACACACCGTTAGCATATGTAATTGTATATGTGTGTGTGTGCGTATGCATATGTGTGTGCGTGTGTGCATCTCTGCAGGTTGTGAGCGAGGTGTTTCCCAGCAGTGAGATCCTCTGTCATCACAGTCCAAACACCTCCTCCCTCTGCAGCTGAAACGCTCCCTGTCTTTCTCTCTGGAGTCTCTTCATCTCTCTCTTTGGGGGTTCACTGTCTCGCTGCTTGTCTCTGCTGCTGAATCTCACACTTTTGACGCGCAGGACTATCACTCTTTTTCAATCCGCTCACTCTATCTCGCACTTAGTGTCTCTTAAGGGATACCTCGTCCCTTCCTCCCAGTCTGTATTTCATTAGGGAATGTCTAGTTTAAGACAAATCTCCCTTGTAATACCCTGTGTTTGTGGCCTATATTCCCAGTTTATCTAAATTAATTTGGATTTTGGGGCATAGAGATACAGAGCTGGTTTCTTTAAGCCTAGTTAA
>VOQK01025716.1:29979-44171 GCA_015052645.1 Benitochromis conjunctus | reverse complement strand
TCAATACAGGCTGTTAGTAAGGCCCATGACAATAAAGGATTCCACTGCCAAATGGAAAAGCATAATTTAAATCAAACGTAATTTAAAAGATGATTTATTAGAGGTTCCCAACCTTTTCTGTCTGCCCACAGGCTTGTCGACCTTCACCAGCACCGCCTCACTTAAACTAAATTTAAAATGAAAGCTTTTTAACCCTTTGGTGTCAACGAACGCGCTTGACTCCAAAGATGCAGCACTCTCGGAGAGTCTCCGTTTCAACTCATATTGAAAGTGCAGACTTTAAACTATATTCCAGTTTTGAATCCTAACAGTGCAGTTATGTGGATTTTATTGGCAGTTTGATGTATTTAAGTCCCACACCGCAAAAATAGATTGAATCCAACAAAATATAGCTTATATTTTTGTGGACACATTTTACTGTACATGTCACCGAAGGGTTTTAGATTTCCTATGATGTGATATTGATGCTGTCAAACTATGTAATACTTAAAAAAGCAAAAATGTTCTGAATCACGTTTAGTGTTATATTTTAGATCACCTCAGCAGATATTTTAGAATTCAGGTGTTTGTTTTACTTTGATATTGCAAAGCACCATTTGCTTGCAATGGTTGACACTGTGCCAAAGTGCAGGATTAGGGTTAGCACATATGATGGCTTAGACCTCAGTCATATGAAAGTGGATACTGTTAAATTATTATTAAATTATGTAAAACTCTCAAAATCATTATGTAAATATTTATGCATTGCTTTTTTTTCTCCATTTGTTTTTCAAAACTTAGATGAGCTAATGGGTTCGTGTAGCCTCTCGCTACTGCAAAAGTAACCCCTGGGCTGTTTTAGAGGCAATGCTCACTCAATTAAGCTTAGTTATTTTAACACTTAACAATTGTTTGCCTCCTTACAATAAAGAAAGATAACAAAAGCAAAATAGAGAACAGCAGCTTTACAGTGCATGGAAATTTGTACATATAAATTACAAGTTGTTTACACTTAAGCAATAATCAGTGAAAGAAAAGAAAACGCTCTGTAATATATATATATATTCTTAAGTGAAACATACACAGAGTATCTCACCTTCTTCATTTCAGAGCAGGGCATGACTTCGTGCCATGTAAGTGTTAGGATTACTGGAATTGTGTAGCTCAAAGACTAAAATATTTATTTTAGTCAAAATATTTATTTTAATGAAATTAGATTACCTTAATTCATGGCCCATTGTTGCTTGTGATTGGTGACATCTTTGGATAACTAGAATAACAGATTCATATCTTTTTTTGGCAGTTAATACTAGGAGAAACTAGTGAATTTGGCATGTAAATGTAGCTAATAATGAGATCCCAAGTGGCATTGTTTTCAGGCATCTTTTGTCTTAGTATTGCATGATTAATGTGTTGGATTTTGTCTTACAGATTTAAAAAAAGGACCTTTAAGGATTTTGGTTAGGTCTTTAGCAACCATCTACAGGACTGATTTGAAGGGAAATTTGAATTTTTCATAGCAACATTGTTATGTTATTTTCAAATAAAGCATCAGAGTATATTATATTATTATTCTTAATGACATTAATGACAAGAAAATTATAGCCATTTCTGAACCACAGAATAAATGCCCGCTCTATCTGCCGCTGAAAAGACAGTAGGGTCAAAGCTATCGAATTCTATAGTCCACTGGACCACAGAAGTACTTGTATAACTTCTAAGGAAGATAGGAGCACAGATATATTGATATGGGTAAAATTGGTAAGCATAAATGTAGCTCTATAGTAGATCAAAGAATAGAGAAAACAATAGTTATACTTTGGAAATATTGTGTTAAAAAAAACCTATTGATTATAACTTTGAGCTTTATTTGTTATGTTAAATGAATCCCCACAAAGAATCATTTTATGCAGCTGGTTGTGGTTTGAGCCTACTTTATTATCCAAAGGGTCGATTGTTGCTGTTACCGTCTGTTCCAAGTTGGTTATTGCTGCCATTTGCCACCCCGCCACCATCACAAAGCTTGTTTTTGGGAATGTCTCCTCAGCAGTACTCGCTGTTTTGCAGGATGCTTGGGAAGCATTGCTTTTATGTATTTTTTTTCTGTAGCGATTCGGGGAAGATGGTGATAAGTTAATTAAGCTAACTCTACTCCTTCACAGAGGAGGCACACACATTATAAAACAGAGAGTAAAGCAGAGCAGTAAAACGCCAGTGAAGAGTCTCAAGACTCTCTGAGCTGAGATAAAACAAGTGCACTTAAGTTGGATGATATATAAATACATTAGTTAAATATGATTTTTTTCTCTGTTTTCAGTTTTTATGGGGGACTAAGTTGACTGAATGCTTTGAACTGTGCTCTCTACCTTTTCACCTTTATTACCACTTTCAGTTTTTCTCTTATAAACAAAACTAAACACAGGGACGGTTTAACAGCAGGGCTCCTGGTCCCAAATGGCGCTTACTGCAGAGCCAAATGGTCTGTGTGGTTAGGGTTAGGGTGGGGATGGGGCTTGCCCTAGAGGTGGAGCTAAGCCAGTGTCATGTGCAGTGAGCAGCCCCTCGCTGAAGTAGTCTTTTTATAAATGTGACTTCACTCTTTGCTAAGAGATCATTACTTTACTAATTCATATCTACATAGCAAAGAGCCATGTGCTGCTGTATCAATATTCATAATCTCATTTATTGAACCTTTAAGAATATTGCAGTGACAATAATGACATCAGCCTCACATCAGCCTCATCTGTAGCTTGGGATTAGTGCTAATTAGTATATAGCCTGCTAACACATCAATCTAAGATGATTAACATAATGCCTGCCATTTTCCTCTAGAGGATGCTCGCTAGTTGACATTAGCTTTTAGCCAAAGCGTTATTATACTAATCAACAAGGATAGCTCTTCTTGCTGTGATATTGTAATCAACATTTTTCACAATTTTCAACATTTTTATACCAATTATTCATTTATTGATTGGTAAGTGATGCCAACCTTAGCTAGCTAGTTTAGACTAAAAAAAAAAAGTTGTTGCTAACTTTGTAAAAAAATTGGAAACTGGAAAGTTATAAAACTAATAAGTAACTGTTTTCTTTAGATTCACTACTCCACATCTTTCACGCTAATCCTTGTACATGCACTTCTGCTCTCCATGCTCACAAATGTAAGGAAACATAAAAAAAAAACATAATAAGAGGAAACAAAAATGACTCAGTGAACTAATTATGCACATCATGCTAAGACTGTAAGCATTCATGTGACTCAGGCATTAATCATCATTCGGTTTGTCACATAACTGGCATGCACAGAGCTGCTGCCACAATGTCATCCTGGGATGACTACAGATGCATCTAATTTGCTGTCTGTGTATAAATTCTGCTCCGCTTCGCCATAACACTTTTCTTTTTTTTCCTCCATCCGAGTGTGATGGAGCAGATAAAATCAGATCCCCAAAGAAGCCCCAAACATTTTCCATTTTATGAAAACTGTTACAAATGGAATTTGATTAACTTTGCATGAATCTCCTGCTACTTTCTTTTTCTTTGTTACATCCAATTTTAAAAGTCACTCAGCTCGCTGTGAGAGAAACTGCTTGTCAGGTAATGAAGACACAGTTAGTCATCGATGGCCACCCACAGTCTCTTACAATCCCAAAGCTATGATGAGATGCAGCATCGCTGACACTGCTGGTGCTCCTGGTCAATACCCTGCATGCACAGTGGTGTTCATTAGGACTTTGTTATGAATTTCACCATCGATATTTCATCGACTTGAACTAATGAACACGTTTCTCACCGAGACGCTCACAGTTACATTGTGCCTGCCTGAAAGCTCTTCCGTGTCACAAATGTGTTTGATTTCCGCTTTAATTTGTCCTCATTTGTCTGAATTTTTTTTTGATCTCCCAGAATTATCGTTTAGTAAACAATAGAGTTAGATACAGCGCAAGCATCCAATTTCCCAGAAATGAATGAGAACACCATTAGTTATAATAGTGCCACATAACGCTCAGTGAATGATGTTGCTGAATTAATTTTTCTCTTCAAGTATTTATAATGTTTGTGCAGAAATCCATGAGCTCGAAACAATAGTGTATGCATGAGCATATGTGTGGTAGGAAGGAAATGTTACAGACACAGAAATAATTAAGAAGCCTATTTTTTAAATTCTGTTCTCTCTCAGAGCAGCACTGAAGGATCTCGGACAACCAGAGAACGAGTGCTGGCCTTCGCTTGACTGTGTGACCAGCGAATGAGCCTTGTTCATGCGTCTCCCTGAGTGCCACTCCCACATCACCATGAACTGTGAGCAGGACTTTGGCGACGGGGGCTTGGGAGTGACCCTCACACTACGACTGCTCATGCATGGAAAGGTTGTCTATGAATGAATGCATGCATGCTTCAGTACTCAAAGCATTTTCAAGCACAAGATTTGTCACAGCCTCACACATCACAGTCATGTGAAAAAGAAAAGGCTTTCACAGGATTAAGTGATATGCAGGCCTGCGAAAAAACTAAGCACACCCTCCCTGCTTCCACGGGAAATAAGAGGGTAAACAGCAGCCAGGCACTGCTAATCAAACGCATTTGATTAATTGATTATCACAAAGGGTGAGCACCTTTATAAAAGCACAAGTTCTGGCAGTTTGCTGGCCTCCAGGATTCAGCTGTGTGTTAACACAATACCACAGTCTTTACAGGAGTGGACGTCCCAGCAAATTCCCCCTAAAGTCAGACCGTGCGATGCTCAGAGAAACTACAAGCCACATGTGTCGAGAACACGATGACCAGGTCCTGCAGCCACAAGAACTGGCCATCTTGCAGTCACCGACAGTCAAGATGGTTTCAAACAGTGAAACTGAGGCCGTTTTAAAGCTTGGCCGAAACTGGGTCATGCAACACTACAGATGCCATGCATAAATAAAAATCAAGGTGTTGCAATGACAATAATGCCAAAAATCCTCCACAAATAAAGTCACACAGTAAACGATTACTTTAAGTCATTGACGCTAAAGGTGATTCTACAAGTTACTGAAGTATGGGGCGTACTTAGTTTTTCACAGGTGCACATAGAGTCCTGTGAAAATGTTCTTTTTCACAATTGTACATGCTAAAAATAAACAATTACTATAAGGGTGATCAGTTTTTCATTTTCCGTTTTCTATTTATGCTCTATCATCTTCACTTCTTTGCATTCAGGAGGTTGGCAGCATCATAGGAAAGGTAAGAATTTCTATTTTTAATTCTTCTCTTGAACACACATGCATATATAAAGGTAATAATCATTAAAGAAGCCGATGATTTATCATACATGGGTGATGTTTTACTCTTATATAACTCAGTAGCCATTTTCCATCATTCAAAGCATCTGCAGAATAATTTCCCTTCTGCCTTGATTTTGTTTTGAATCACCAGAACACAAAGCTCTATAACAAAGACTTGCTGTTCTGAATATTCCCATCCTAAATGTAATTGTCTTCAACCAACCCTCTTAAGACCTCCCCCACCTTTCACAAAGCACCATAGTAATCCATCAAACAAAAACATTAGAGCACTGACTGCAAGCCTCCTGTTGAAACTGAGCTCCAAAGACATACTGCATTACAGTTGGCCCCTTGTGGGCACTTTTAGTCTCTGCTAGGAAATGCCTATTCAGACTGTGTTGCTTCAGTAGCCCCTACTATCAGGCCTTCTACATCTACAAAAAGCATCACAATGGATGAAAGAAGAAAAATAGAGGAATGTAGAAAACTGTGCAGTGCTGGAAAGAATGATTTTTACAATGAATGTGCGATGTGTTGCTAAAGTCGATATTTCAGAAAACAGGAAATGTAAAAAAAAGGGTGTGAAAGCGTTTGAGTGCGGGGCATACTGTGCAGCTCGACAGAGTGGGAGGCATATTCTTCTGAAGTACTTGGGCTAATAAGTTGTCTAAATAATAACTGCTCCACCCTCCGGCCTTTTTTCCCCCTTCCTATCTGTTTGGAAAACCTCTCATCCTTTTCCCATCAATAGAACACCAACAGCACAGTCACAATAGACTCCAAGTAATACGTTTCCCGAGATCATAAACAACAGTGTTTGCCGAGGTGTGAGATGACATTGCTTTTGGTACTGGTGAAAGAAAGTGGTCCTCAGTTGCTGCACGAAAGTGTGAACAGAGGTATGACAGCCTGGATGGAGTTTAGCCAAAATAAAATAGCAGAGGGGAGACGAAGCAATCAAAAAATCAGCAGAGGATGTGCTGCAGTATGACACAAGTCTGACAAAATGTTATTGTCGCTGGCAGGAGTTCTTCACACGCGCCGCGAGCACAGCCGTTAAAGCAGGTGTACATTTCCTTCATATGCTCAGACGCTGTATATTTGATATGTTTTTGTAAAATTAGTGCAAATGACAACACCACCTCATACACTGCAGAATGAAGCCTTATAGATCCTTTTTTTTTTCTGAGCAATTTCAGTCTAACGTGGTTAGAAATGGCAGATTTAGCCTAACAATGTGATGTAACTGTTTGGTGAACTGAAGCACATTTGCATCTGTTTAAAGCTGTCCTTCATCCTTTTTTTCAGAAAGGAGAGACTGTGAAACGAATACGGGAAGAGGTACAGTGTCCATGATTTCGATCACCCTTCAGACATTCAGTTGAATTTTAGAGCATTCTGCTTTGTTAATTATTATATTTTTGTGTCATTTGAGACTAGTGAATGCAGTTTCTCTGATGTGACTAGCTGTCACCATGTACCACTTTGTCCCTATCTTTTACATCAAGACATGAAGCCACTGGATCTTTGTTATTTTAGGCCCTCAGTATGTTCATCTCCAGAGAAAACATAATTTAATCTCAAGAGGCCATCTAATACTGGCCAGGCTTTCTGGCAGTTGCATGTAATAATAATACATCTCAGTTCTCTCTGCTTGTTTTAGAGGTTTGAGTCTGAAAAGCATACAGAACAGGTGCATTGTCCGAATTGCCTTTTGGGCAATAACAGCACCTTTTCAATTTAAATCCTCCTCTCTTCCCTTCGCTGCACCTCATCTAGCTGCTCTCTCTCTCAATTTTCTTTTCTATTTCTTTTTCCTGCTTAAAACAACTTCCTTTTTTCTATGTCTGCTCCTCGATTCCCTCTTTATAAATCTCAAGGGTGCAGCCAAACTAATGCCGCTTGGATAACTCTTTGTATTAGAAAGTAATTAGGCTGACACTTTAGAGCACATTTGATTCTTTCTCTTGCTGCTAAGGTTTTATGTTGTACTTTATGAGGCATACGGATAAACAGAATAATAGTGAGGTCATGGGACAAGGGAAAAAAAACGCTCACTAGTGGTAGTCATCCATTCATCCATCCATCTAGCTTGGCAGTTCTGGCCTTTTGTTACTTCCCAATTATATGAGCCTCATCCTCTCAGTCCTCACTGGGCCTTACAGTCACAGTGGGGGGAATGAGTCAGTGGGCTGACTGGAGAAAATGTCCCAGAGGTCAGAACACAGTCCTGTGTCTGCTCATGTGACTTTACCCAGAAATGCCAGCATACAAAATGGAAGAAGACGAGGGCAGAAACAGTGTAACCTTCTCATGTCACTGTTATGTCACTATTACTCTACTTTCTCGAAAATTATGAGCTGTACCCTTCTCAAGAAGAACGAGCTGAAATTTGGGGAAATGTGTATCGTATACTTAGTTGTCAAGAGTAAGAAAAGAGGAAGGATATATTATTTGTGTTTGTTTGCTAATTATGGGGATACAGCAAGCAAAGGTAAAAAGTTCAGCATTTTTTACATTTTATTTTATGTATTACATAAATGGGACACAGTGTGATAAAGGCCTTAGCCAGGCCAGCTCTACCTTCCCTGTTTCCAATAAATTTGTGTGAAGATTAGCATCAAAAAGTGGAAATGGGGCAATTGCTAAAATGTCTCCAGGCTGTCCAAAAGGCTGAAACAGGTCTGTTCCTCTTCACAAGTTACACTAAGTTACCATGACTACATATATAACCTTAAATATGGCATTGCACTTCCAACTGTTATACAGAACAAATGCAAAAGGACCTATTTATTCAACTATTCCTTTACTGGCATTTAAATAACCTGCTGACTTCTGGTTCAACAGAGCAGCGCACGAGTCAACATTTCAGAGGGATCCTGTCCAGAAAGGATCATCACCATCACTGGCTCCACAGACAGTGTCTTCAGAGCTTTTACCATGATCACGTACAAACTGGAGGAGGTATTTTTTATTCACTTTTGTAACTGCCATATTACAGCAATAATTTTCTTAAGGCGTTTTAGTATATAATATATACGATAAACACACTACAAGTGAGCATGCCGTTGGCAAAACAGGAGGAAACCTCTGGGAGAACCACTCAAAAGGGGAAGTGGGAGACAATGGGAGCGAGAAGACAAAGTTATGATATGCAGTCGTAGCTTAGAAACACAGGGAGTGAAACGAAGGGAGAGGAGGAGAATTTTCAGTGCATCGTGGGAAGTCTCCCAGCAGTCTTAGCAGCAGAGACTTTTACAGACACCAGGTCCGGCCCGAACTATTGTCATAAAAGAAAGGTTTAAGGCGATGTTGTTTCTGTCAGCTGAACCAAAATGAGCCTGCTCTCTGACAGCCAAGTGCTCTGTTGGGGTAATACGGCACTATGTATGTATTATGAGGTTTGTAAGCTATAATGACGCCTGTTATTCATTGCTGTGACACTCAGGTGAAACGAGCTCATGTCTTTATTTTACAATAGTTGTATGCATATGAAGGTTTGTCATGCAGGAGACCAGCCGGGATGAAATCAGAAAATGTGTGCAGTTTGCCTTTTGAAGTTGTCTTAATTCTTAGTGAAGCCATAACATCTTGTTTGTTGAACCTGGAAAAAGTGAAAGAAGCCATTTTGCCACATTAGTACAAGAAATCATTTCCTGTGCTTCATCTCTGCTTTACCACTAATGTGCTTTTATCGCTATCGATTATACTCTAAACTGCAGTGATGGAAGGAAAAAAAAAAACCTGACTGTATTGCATGGCTCTTGATGTGCTTTCATATTAGATTACTCTGCAGATGAAAATTTTGAATAGGTGGATGTAACTGCTGTTGCAAAACCATTCAGACCTTTGCAAGAATGTCATTATAAATGACGTGCAGCAAGCTGTTGGATTACATCTATCATTTTTATTTCTTTCCTGTTATTTTCTTTATACTTTTCCAGAGTGATATTAACCGTCCAGGTACTAAAAGAGGAAAATGTTACTAATTTGTACTCATTAATGAGAATGTGTCGCACACTTCTCGTCGTCTATAGGTGAGTTATGGCAGTTTCTTCGTGCTATTATTCCCACGGTGGCTGTCCATCACAGTGCTAATTAATATGGTGGCATGAGAGCCGCCTTCGCTGTGATTTAGCGTCACAGCAGATACGAGCAACGGAACAGGTGCTCTCTGCTCAGGTCGGCAGCTTTCAGTAAACATACTCTGGCTGGGAGCACAGTGCAGTATTCATTAAAGATCTTTCACACTCACCCTGAAACGCCCGAGTTTCCATGGCAACATGTTGGCTGACCCACTGTGCACTGCTTCCACCATAGCTGAGTTATTGTATGTCTGACACTTTTAATTAAAACCAAAGGGAAATAGTGTGAATTTTGGGGGCACTGACTATTAGTATACGCTTTTGTTTCTGTCTCAACAGTTTATGATTACAGAGCGGCTCGACCTCACTCATTTCGCTGTTGATCAGTTGTGTGAGTTTTGTGCTCATGTGATTTATAGCTCATGTTTTCCCCAGCTGGTGCCACATTTATGCAAATGTAGTGATCTAATGATCAGGAAATTTGCTACACTTTCATACATGTAATTTGTTTTCAGGTGTTGAAGCACAGCATGCATAACAGCCACATAACCTCTCTGGATTAGAGTCCTTACACCACCAGCAGCACAATATGCTTTGGGGATTTAAGCTGAGGAACCCTTTGTGTGAGCGGCACTTGTATAACCAGTCGTCTTAATTCCACCAATTTTGCTATAAGAGCCTCTCTTCTCTATGGAAAGTATCAAAACGTTCACACTTGTTAAGATGCGGCTCGTATTTTTAGATCAAATCAAGAGAATGACGCCGAGAGTCTTGTGATTGTACAGATGAGCCGTGTGTGCATCTTCTAATGAGACGAGACGTCAGAGAGCCCGATCTGCCTTGATAAATATAGACGCGGCGCAGAGATTCACAAGAGGCACACCAGAATATGCTTTTCAAATTTTAAAGTTGAGCGATATTAGAAATATTATACAGTTTCCTTCATGAGTAAAATCCCTTAAGGCTACGCAAACATGCTGTCCCCTTTTACGGCAGACTCTGCTGATTTTACTGCAGACTGGCCCGAGTGCAAGCCATTCAAGTCAAGCTGCATGTTTTGATTCTGTCAGATTTGCTGTTGGTTGAACTCTGATGGGAAGCATATTTACATTTCAAAGGTTCACAGAGAGACACTGTTCATTAATTAAAACCTCGATCTCCACCCACAGCAGATCAGATGGATGTTTTGCTACCTGCACTGTAAAAACACTCATCAACTCAGTCTCAAGATCCAATTGCTGCTCAGTTTCAAAGCAACATATTTTGATAAGAAAAGCATATAAATGCATTTATTCTAAAAGTTTGAATGTTTAACTTTGGCCTGTTATTCAGGTGATATTGTTTCTGTAAGGAAACAACTGAGCTGTCATCTACAGCAAGGAAAGGAAATTGGGATTTTTGTTTGTTTCTGCCACTGAAAAAAAAGAAAAAAACATTTTTGCAAGACCAGATTTTGGGTTATCGTCTCAAACTTTCAAGTTATTTACTCGAAATTTTAAAATAACTATCCTGAACTATGTTCAAAAGTGAAGTCCTGAGGAAAATAAGGATATTTCTCAAGGAATCACTGATTTATTTTAAAACTTGAGTTTCAAGAACGCTAACTGAACAAACAAAAGAATGAAAAACATATCCTCACATTACATTTCCCTAAAACATGGAGCCTATTTTAAATCTACAAAAGAAAAAAACATTTTTTTAATGCATAATCTAACAATTTAACGCTTTTTTTTAAAAGATCTCCAGGACTTTGCTCCACACTAATACAGGAAGATAGAGACGCAGAGACGAAGGTTAATTAGGTGCAGATGATGGATTGCTCTTTACTCTATCTGCCTCACACCTGACACTTCCTGTGTGGGTCCCACTGGCTTTTTCTGTTGTTGGATTCCTGTTGATGCAGCAGTAATTACGTTTGGCTGCACTATAACTGGTCCAGCCCAAACCATGATTATATTGTCTGCACTGGTGTCATAGTTTAGACTGGGATGTAATGCTAATGTTGCTATGAATCCAAAACTAACTGGTAAAATGAGCTGCGTTCAATCTCTGTCTACCTTGACCCATACTCTTAGATCTTTTCCTTTGAGACCCTCTCTTCCTTCTGCTTTATTGTTGACTCTCAAACCATTTTTGCTATTTTTGTAAATCTCCCTCCAGGACTTAACTGCACTGGTGGCCAACGGCACCATCAGCTCCAAGCCACCGGTTACCCTCCGGCTGGTCATCCCTGCCAGCCAGTGTGGCTCCCTCATCGGGAAGGGAGGGGCCAAGATAAAGGAGATCAGGGAGGTGAGCACCCAGAACACAAATCCAGAAAGGTTCATATCTGAAATATTGACAGAAAGAATCTCCTAGAAAAGAAGCTATACCTAAAAGCGAGTGATATGTTTTTCAGTTTTGCTGGTTTTTAGCAGGCTGCATAATTGCAGTTCAAGTATGATACTTCAATAAGAACAGAAACATGGCAATCAAATTTATCCTGTGTAATTAGCTGCAACTAGTAATAAACAGGTCGGCATATTTAATGAAAAAAAAATTATAGTTGGAATTTCTATTTCATCTATTTTCTGCTAATTAGCAATAAACACAGAGCAACTGAGGCTGATAAGAATCTGAGGACCTGTCAACCAGAGGCAAACAGCCAAAAGCTCTAAATTATTGGCAAAAAATCTGGATCTATGTTTTAACAATTTTTTAATAAATGTTTCTGCTACTTTATCATCTTCTTAAATAGGGTGTAAAATCTTGTGGTGTTTTCACAAATAATAAATTATAATGGTTGTTACACTTACCAGCTGTTGCAGTTTACGCAATAAACTTATTTTCTTTATTTCTGTATGCAGATAGATTTTAAGTAACACAGTGTGGATATCATCTTGGAAAAGTACTGTATTTTTCAATCTGACATGTAATTGAGTAAAACACATCAAAATGTTTCTCTTTCATGCATATTAATGTGTTGCGTATAAGCCTCATGATGTAAGTCATTTACTGTTATATACAAAAAATTCAGGCACACCATGCATATGATATTATGCCTGCAGTAATATCATATGCATGGTATATGTAGACGTTATAAATAATTAAGTGCGCTAAAGAAATTGTTATATTTGCTGTTGCATCACTGAAGTTAAGATACGGACACTACACAGTTTTTCTGGCAAAGTCTACAACTTCATGCACGACACAGTGACATGGAGAAAACTGATTGTACTCAGTTATTTTCAGTTACAGTTTTCATACATGTATTCATATACTAAAAGCTGTGCTCAGGTATTACAAACCTTAAAAAAATCAGAATTCTCAAAAAAAAAAGGTTTGTTTTGCTTTTTACATAAAAATAAAAAAAGCATTAAATGTGTAGCATTTCTAAACTGTTATCAGAGGAAATGCAAATGTGTTGCATCGTGATTTGGAGGGTAATTGCAGTCATATGTCGAATAAACAGCAATTTATATTCAGTTATTATGACCAACACCTGTGTTAACGTCATTGTAAGGACCAATTTGATATCATAAACACCAACTCAGAGAAAATTATATTAGTGACTGAAAACATGAACCCAGTTTTGCCATTTGAATGTAGCTGACCCAGTTAGTTTTGTTTGTATTCGATCATAAAACAAAATATTAGAGACACAAAATGTTCGCCTGAAAATGTTTCGTGGAAACCGACACAGTCACCAAAGTGAAATTCTTTCTATGGGAACTCTGATGTACATAGTTTAAGAGCAATGCATCTGATAGCTCTCGGTGCATTTCACACAAAAAAACACAAGTGAACACTGTTAATATGAACTATGTTACAAAGGATAAAAAAGTGTTGTAGCAGCTTTTTAAAAATTGTATCTGTACTTTTTGGGTTTTGAAGTTTGACCATAAGTGAAAGAAATTGATGAAGCAGTCAAGCCCAGATATATTTACTTAACACGTCATAGGCCGTGACTCAGCAGTGACAACAGGAAAAACTCCTGACTGCATTCAGGCCCAGTTGAAACATTAGGATTAAACGTATCAGATCCATTGCCAGAGACATCTGACTCCTTAACTGTAGCTCTGTACCAATCTACAAATAGAATGTCGCTCATTTTAGCTTAACCTTCCCCAGTAATGGCATCCAGGTGATTTTCTGCGGTTAGATGGATACCGTTGTCTTGTTCATAACCTAAACTTGTTTCTGTTGTTTTGTTTGGTTGCCACAGGACCCATCAGTTACAGAGACAATGGTGATTTGTGTGTTTCAACGATCGCCTCCAGAAATAGGTCGATATCAGCGAGTGTAGATGAAGCTTAAAAAGTTTTAACTCAACCAGCACTCTTTGCCGTCAGGCGTGCTGTATTAGTGATACATCAGCTACAATTAGGAGCATGGCATCTTGTAATTGTAGAAGTGGATGTTTTGTTTGTCGCGATATGACATTAAGCACGCCACAGTGCAGCTGGTTTTCAGTAGGGGCGGAGAAATATAATGTCAGCAAATCCAGCTCAGAGGGGGACAAAAAGAAGCTGTGGCAGTGTAATCGCAACTCACCTTATCTTTAGGATCAAACTGTTTTTTTTTCTAAAAACCCTATCATTTGCAGAGCACCGGAGCTCAGATACAGGTGGCAGGGGATTTGCTACCCAACTCAACTGAGCGAGGGGTGACGATATCTGGGAATCAGGACTCGGTAATCCAGTGTGTCAAGCTCATCTGCACAGTAATCCTGGAGGTAGGAAGCATACCATTCCTCTCTTTCCTCCATGCACCCACACCTTGCTGATATTTTGTCATTGCTCTGCTCCTACAGCTCGCATGCACGCTTTTATTTCATCAGCATGCTGTCTGTTATTGTCTGTTTCACTGGAGCAGAAATTAATGCATTTTT